>JAWQUT010001359.1:0-34822 GCA_033807755.1 Ellobium chinense
TGAACTGCCCACTCGGTCGGACAGTATCGCGCGTGGGAAATGGTGAAAAACCTTGCGAAACCCTATGTCCATTTTCTTTTTCAGACTGGAAAAATTTAATGGGGTAATCTGTATAATGTTGACTAACATCATCTTGTAAACCCAGTCGAATGATTTGGCCGGAAAACGTCGTATCGATCCCCTGAAACCCTCACGGGGAATTGACCCTCCCTGGAGTAACCTGGGAAATATGGACCTTCTTTGAAAGGTTGACCTTCAGAGAAATCCCTATGATTAGAGTAGTTACGAGTGTCCCTACTATCAAAATCTTTAGTTGAATATCCACGAGCAGGTGAATCCCTTCCATTCTTATGGGCTGTGTTTTTAAGGTCTAGTTTTTTAGGTGGTTCTGTTGGAGAACGCATAGAACCAGTTTGATTCAAAAGTTGACCTCCCTCAGCTCCCAAAGAATCTGACAGAAATGGGGGTTGAGGTTGAACCGAAGAATTCGTAATGACCTCTTCACGGCTGGTATTTGAGGTGGAGTCCTCATATCTAGATGAAAAATTACCTTGTCCATTTGGACCTAAAGGTGACTGCGGTCGTTTGACACAAGTATTTTCCTTAATATCTTCACCAGCAGGGTCCGTAAAACCATTACCTGGTCTTAATGAAGGAAATCCAGGAAATTCAATCAAATCCCATAATCCTGCAGTGGGTTTAGCATTCGTTACTGTAGTAAGATCCTCCGGGGTGAAAGTTCCCTTTTGCTGTCGCATAGATATTATTTTATGGGCAGTTTGTGGACCTACACCCGGCAGAGTAGTTAACTCTGCTTTATTTGCCGTTAGTATGTTTATTTTCTTCATCTTGGTTGGACTAATACAGGGAGTGAATCTACCTCTTACACCAACGCGAAGAAAAAATATCCAGTTATTGCCCTTTGACCGCATAGTACCCCAAGGTCGATTGACCTTAGTAGAATTAAAAAAACAACAACCAAAAACGGCATTCCAACTCCGAAGAGTTCTGATGCACTTTATCCACCTTGGGAAGAACCCCAAAGCGAAAAGAAATTGGCTTGTAAAGCCATTAAGAGGCAGGAAATCCCTGCAAAGAACTGTCGCGACTAACGGTTCCCCGAAATCAAAATGGCGGTCACCGTGACCCGCGCACGCTGCTCGATTCAAGTTTTAGACGACAACGCCACTTGTTGTAACAACCGTACCTACAACAGTATAACTACACCAAATAATGACCTTACCTGTGCACTCCTACACTAGACTCATCTTTGGACGCTTTGCAGTGGCCCAACCACTGGAAGAGAATCCCACACGGAGATTATAACTGCGGTGCAGAGTATTACTTCTGTGCTAGGAATCGTCTCAATCTCCCCCCGGCCGGTTCCCGCCAGTGGCTTTATACCATTCCCCCGTGCCAACGGCCGGTCAGCCCTGTACGAGGTGATGATGGTGACGTCACCGAAATATGAGTACGACGTCACCCGGGATATTAATACGGCGCCGCCACATCTCACACTCGCAACCGATGAAATTAAACTAGAATTAGCAAGTTAACTGAATAAGCACTTCAACAGCAGTAACTGTAGCAAATAAGCTAGCATAGCTTAAAACATAGCCTAAACAACTCTAAACATAACTCTCAATCTCTACCACGCATATTTAGTACAGATCACAGATATTAGAAAAGTCAAATGTTCTGATTTCTCCAGTTGTGGAAGAGGTACCAGCATTCTTTCTCTTTCTTGCCAGTCATAACATGCCTGTTCTTTCTTTGAATGTTCATTAATTAATACAAAGGCCCAGAAAAACAGTAGTATACTCCTCATAATCTTCAATCTCGATTCACCACCGGTGACTATTATATAATAACGTCATTAATTTCAAACTTCACATTAATCACAGCCTCATGGATCAATCACATTTCTACTGATGGTAGATCTAGTAAAACATAATTATAACACAATGTAAAAGGTAGGCTAGCAGCCCATAATATCATCACATGCCATATTCCTCCTTCATGCCAAAATTCAGGATTTGGACTTGGACCAAGATTAGAGCTAAGACCAAGACCTCTTTTTCACAAGGGGTTACAATTTGTAGCACCATGATATCAGTTATTTTAGCACCATAATATCATTTATTTTATCATACATCCGAACTATCACATTGCCATCTGGGTCCATCATCATCCTACATTCATATGTAATGTTGTGTCTCTCTTATGGTTGTACGTTCACGGGTCATTAGAGAGAATGGTGCGCTATTAACAAATATGAACACCGGGACACTAAGGACTCCTCCTGAGAGAAATCTGTTCACAGCGGTTGCTTTGCACCTAGCCTTGCCTGTATCTACCTCAGTGTACAGTTTTTCCTTTCGGGTGATAAATTCACATTGATTACATTTGACTGCAGTTTTAATTCCCATTCCATAATTTTCAAACCCGTTAGAAGGAAAGACAAAGATCAGCTTCCCCTTGAAGCTAGGTTAAATAAACGTTGGTTGTTAGTTGCTAAAAATGTTGTTCATAAACTCTTCTGGCATAATAGACTAATAAACTCATCTTTTTTTCTCTTTCTGGTCTACTTGTACAACACTCATTCCCGAGCTTTAGCCTGTTGCCTACCCTGGCTCATAAAACCTTTGTATGAGTCTGAGCACTGCACCCAAGTCTTGTGCGGGTACCAAGCATGCATCACGAGTTTGATCTGTCCCAGTTGCTACACCTGCCTCACCTTTTTCTTTGGAAGACAATCAGGGACAATTATGGTGGGCTTTAAAAAGATGCCTTTTCCTCGTTCTAAGATCCCTCATTTGCGGTATCAGTCAATTTGTGTGAACTGCCCACTCGGTCGGACAGTATCGCGAGTGGGAAATGGTGAAAAACCTTGCGGNTCTTCTGGCATAATAGACTAATAAACTCATCTTTTTTTCTCTTTCTGGTCGACTTGTACAACACTCATTCCCGAGCTTTAGCCTGTTGCCTACCCTGGCTCATAAAACCCTTGTAATACAAGTTGTATGAGTCTGAGCACTGCACCCAAGACTTGTGCGGGTACCAAGCATGCATCACGAGTTTGACCTGTCCCAGTTGCTACACCTGCCTCACCTTTTTCTTTGGAAGACAATCAGGGACAATTATGGTGGGCTGTAAACAGATGCCTTTTCCTCGTTCTAAGATCCCTCATTTGCGGTATCAGTCAATTTGTGTGAACTGCCCACTCGGTCGGACAGTATCGCGAGTGGGAAATGGTGAAAAACCTTGCGGAACCCTATGCCCATTTTCTTTTTCAGACTGGAAAAATTTAATGGGATAATGTGTATAATGTTAACTAAAATCATCTTGTAAACCCAAATTAGTCGAATGATTTGGCCGGAAAACGTCGTATCGATCATCTGAAACCCTCACAGGGAATTGACCCTCCCTGGAGTAACCTGGGAAATATGGATCTTCTTCGAAAGGTTGACCCTCAGAGAAATCCCTATGATTAGAGTAACTACGAGTGTCCCTACTATCAAAATCTTTAGTTGAATATCCACGAGCATGTGAATCCCTTCCATTCTTATGGGCTGTGTTTTTAAGGTCTAGTTCTTTAGGTGGTTCTGTTGGACAACGCATAGAACCAGTTTGATTCAAAAGTTGACCCCCCTCAGCTCCCAAAGAATCTGACAGAAATGGGGGTTGATGTTGAACCGAAGAATTCGTAATGACCTCTTCACGGCTGGTATTTGAGGTGGAGTCCTCACATCTAGATGAAAAATTACCTTGTCCATTTGGACCTAAAGGTGACTGCGGCGTTTGACACAAGTATTTTCCTTAATATCTTCACCAGCAGGGTCCGTAAAACCATTACCTGGTCTTAATAAAGGAAATCCAGGAAATTCAATCAAATCCCAAAACCCTGCGGTGGGTTTAGCATTCATTACTGTAGTAAGATCCTCCGGGGTGAAAGTTCCCTTTTGTTGTCGCATAGACATTATTTTATGTGCAGTTTGTGGACCTACACCTGGCAGAGTCGTTAACTCCGCTTTACTTGCCGTAAGTAATTGTTTAATTTCTTCATATTGTATAGACTAATGCAGGGAGTGAATCTACCTCCTACGTCTGCGCGAAGAAAAAATGTCCAGTTATTGCCCTTGGGCCGCAAACTAGATCTACCCCAAGGTCGATTGACCTTAGTGGACTTTAAAAAACGGCATCCCAACCCCAAAGAGGTGAGATGCTCTTTATCCACTTTGGGACGAACCCCAAACTGAAAAAGGATTGGCTTATAAAGCCATTACGCGGCAGGAAATCCCTGCAAAAGAACTGTTGCAACTAACGGTTCTTAGAATTCAAAATGGCGGTCACCGTGACCGGTGCCCGCTGCGCGATTCGAACTTTCGACAACGCCACTTCTTGTAACTATCTTGTCTACACTGACTAACACACTATATAAATACACCAAATAATACCCTTACCGTGCACTCCTACACAGAATACATTCTTGGGCACTTGACAGCAGCCCAATCGCTGTATGAACACTTCACAACGTAGGTTGCTCCACGAAGCGAAGTACTAGTCACAAGAATCATCAATCTCCTCAACAGCCGGTTCCCGCCTGTAGCTTTATATTGGTCTCCCGTACCAACGGTTATTCAGCCCCGTAGGAGGTAATGATGGTGACGTCACTGGAACAGGAGTACGACGTCATCCGGGATATGAGTATGACGTCACCCGGGATTTTTCTTTGGAGGACAATCAGAGACATTTTTATGACGAGCTTTTAACAGATGTTAGACACATTTGTTCTATCAACCAATTTGGATTCGGTAGATTTGGCTCATGAAAACACAATGACTGTCTTATTGAAAATGACAACTTAGCCATGGCAGCATCACGTATCACTACTGTAACACTGATCCAGAAAAGAGAATGTTAGATAGATGATTGTTCTTCTTCTTGTGCAAAGTAATTATTCTCTTCCTCATTGTCTTGAATGCCTGCATCAGCAGAATCAATAGCTGTATCAATGTCTTTATTGTCTTCATGATCCATCTTTCTTGCATTAAAAGGAGCAAGCAGGACTACCACCCCACAGGTGCAAATTAGCTTGTTGTAACTACCTTATCTACACTGTCTAACGACACTATCTAACCACACTTAGTAATACCCTTACCGTGCACTCCTACATAGAACACATCCTTGGGCACTTTACAGCGGCCCAACCACTGTACGAAGACCTCACAACATGCAAAGTACTGCTCTAACGTCTAGAATCGTATCAATTTCCGCTCAGCCGGTTCCCGCCTGTAGCTTTATACTGGTCCCCCGTGCCAACGGTTGGTCAGCCCTGTAGGAGGTGATGATGGTGACGTCACCGGAACAGGGGTACGACGTCATCCGGGATATGAGTATGACGTCACCCGGGGTATCCATACGGCTCCGCCACAGATGTCTTGTTCTTCTTCTTGTGCAAAGTTTTGATGACGTTCTAATGACGATATTACCACCGGTTTTACAAAATATAATAATGACACGTTATAACGAAACAATAAATGAACATTACATCTATAACAAATGAAGTCCAGGAAAAGAGAAACCATTTCGCGTCTCAAATTGTACTTTTGGTAAACCATGGAAAAATTATGAAACAAAATTACCACTTAAACGTGCATTCAATTATTCTCTTCCTCATTGTCTTGAATACATGCATCAGCAGAATCAATAGCTGTGTCAATGTCTTTATTGTCTTCATGATCCATCTTTCTTGCATTAAAAGGAGCAAGCAGGACTACCACCACAGGTGCAAATATAACTCTTGAAAGTTGACGCCCCATACGGTCAGAGTAACCACCTTTACAGGGGCGTTTTGATACTTCTGATACTTGATCAACGTAAAGGTGTGTTCAGGATCGTAAAATTCTTCATCTTTCATGCTTCGTGAAGGTAGGCTTACACTTATGTCGTGTAGTTCGCATCCATTACCTATTATATAAAGGCATTGTGCCACAGAGGAACCTGAAAGTTGCTCTTCGGATTTTTTGCTTCAGATGTTGCTGGTAATCTACAGTTTTTCAATATGGCCCCCAAATAATAAAATAACTTTGAAATCTGATTACTCACCCCTGAAAAAAATTCTATTGGACACCACAAAAGCCATTCTACAGTACTTAGAACACAAGTTTTGATGCATTATAGATCTTGGTTCTAAGTATCAGCCATCTTGTCGGCCGTCGTGGAGGCTGCAAAACGGAAGCGGATGGCGTGCTAAATCTCACACAGTTACCGAAAATTCTGAAATTCAGCGTAACGACATAATAGTCAAAGTTGATGTATACGAACATGACGCTTTCATGACGAAAAGTTTTCACACAAGTGATTAATTTAATCCACAGATATCTCTTTTGCTCTGTCCATGGATAAGGATGATTTCCATCGCCTGCCGCGGTTCATCTCTTACCCTAGGCGTTCATCTGCAGTGTATGTTGGTGCATTTGACATCCTATCACCTCTAGCTCTCGGTCTCTCTCGCTACATCAGTGGAACATGTAGACTACTGTAAGGTGCAGTCTAGAGCTATGTTTCATAAAGATTGTCACTCTACCATACTGATCCATTTCGCAGAACAGTGAACAAGTCCAGTTTAGTTAATTTGTGGTATTAGGGAGTATCTGGGTTTGTTACAGGATAGAAAATGAAGGAAGGTAGAGTTGAGTCCAATGCTGTGAACAAACTTCAAGCTGAATGTGGAAATTTACCTAAGAGAACCCAGAACTCACAGGAAGCTTTTCATTGAAACTTTATAAACCACAATTGCGGAATCTAGACTAGATTTGTTGCAAGGGCTAACGTTACTGTTCGAAAAGTTCAGAGGGGAATTCCAACTTATCTTATCATATGAGGGGTTCCAGGAAGGCGATTCATTCCGCTAGTTCTGGGGTTCCAATGAGTCGTTGATCGCGGTCCGACGACAGACGAGTGTCCAGTCCGAGTCAGGCCTGAGGGCCATGGCTAGCCAGCGGTCCCATTCCCTGTGTCCCAGTAGTGAAGGTTGGGGTCCGTGACGTTAACTGTCCCTCGACCCAATGAGTGTTCCACACGGAAGATGATCCGGTTTACTGGCTAGGAGCCACGATTTGCGAGTAAAAGTCCCCGGACTGGTAACGGTCGAGCGGGAGTATTCATTCGTAATTCAATGCTGAAGGATTGCCAGAATGCAGTTGATTGGAGGCTTTGGTATGCGTGACGTCACGTGCGACTGGGTGGTTGACATGGGGGTTGGCGCGATAGCTGCAGTTGGTGCTCGGAAGTCTCCTGAAATAAATGTAGAAATATCAATTTCTTGCAAGTGCGCCTCTACTCGGTTAACGAAAGTAAGCTTTCTTTTTGACTAACGTCAAGTGTTGCTGCGTCGTCGTCTAGCATCGAACCGACTGGCTTGACTGGCCCTTCGGGGCGTAGCCCAGTCAGCCCTACGGGGTCATTCAGATCGACGACGCAGCAGCAACATAACGTTAGTTCAAAAGAAAGATTACTTTTGTTAACCGAGTAGAGAGATCCTCGACACTGCAAATAAAAATCCACACACACACTATATACTCAAACACACAATAAAAACAGAGTCAGTATATGTAAATTATGTATACATTACTATAACCGTAATGTATAAACAAATTGTAATAAGTATTGTACAATTAGTTCAACTATCAGTAATCAATTCAAACAGATCATTTTGTGATAAGTTATTAAACAAATCTGCAGCTGCAGCTGCTTCCTCTTCTATAACAGTATATTTATCGGTGTCATATGAGATGGTTGATGATGTAGATGGTTCCCTGTGATAAATGATGCCATGTGGTGTTGGTTTGATGAATGAATATGTACATGGATCGGTTTGAAATTCGAATAGTTCGAAACCTTTCAATTTCATTTCCTTGATTTTGGACTTTGAAGGACAGACAGTAGAAGAAAGAGCTCTTGTATGGTGTTGTAACTCAGATGGCAGTTGTGATGATGGTGGTGTAGTAGGAGAAAAGGATGGGAGTAGCTGATATTGGGATGGAAGAGGATCTTCAGAAGACTGGGGGATGGTATCAATTTTAATTTGATGAGATGGAGATACTGGAGATGCGATGGGTGAACCATAATAGTTTCTAAGTCTGTGATATTGTGGTGTATCTGGAACTAGAACAGTGGGAGAATATGGAGATACAGAATCAATGTTATTAGTAATAGAGTCAGTTTTGTCTTGCTTGGGAACTGTGTCTCTTAGTTGTTCTGAGTAGAAGTCATCATTAGCGTCTTGGTTCTCGGTGTTGGAATCACTGATAACGATTGGGGTGATTTTTCTGTTACGTCTTCTTGAGAATTCGTCATGTCCCAGGTTTGGCGACACTGACATACTGAAGTTTGGCATGTCAGCACCGCTTTCAATGACTGCCAGACTCGTTTTTTGCGAGATGGCTTGACTGGTCTCATGAATGATGTGGTTTCAGTCGACTGATCTCGCATTATAACTGCTGTCTTCGTGTTGTTTCTGGGAGGCTTCTTGTTGTTGTTGTTCTTGTTGATATTTTGATTCCTTGAAGGGTGGAGAGGACGTTGGAGAGAAGAGAGGAGAACTGTAGGTGGGCCTGTCTCGTGGTATGAGGGTACCGTTGTTGATGGCAACATAATAGGGTGAGTGACCACCGGTGAGACGGACCCATTCAAGTTCAATGTCCCTGTGGTAGATGTAATCTTGAAATTTGTCGCGTTGGGTATCTGATCGACATTGATGACAGGGACATTCTGTGGTTGAAAGGGCTCGTGCGAAGTGGTAATCACATTCACCGGTGTCTGGGTCGATGTAATAACTGCATTGTCTGATGCAGGTGTCGATATACGGCCTTGTGGGAGGAGTTGGTAGAAGGGCATCCTCACTTTCGGCTGGAAATAATGCAGAATATTGCTTTGGTTTGGTGAGTTGATTGTCGTCAGTATTGGACGAGGACGATTGGGTGTATGCTGGGACAAGATTAGATCTGTAGGATTGACGAGCCGAGGTAGATGGTTGACATGACGAAGACGTTTCTTGGTCATGATTAACAGTGTTGTCAGGTGGAATGACTTGTTTGTTGGAGGAAGTACAGTTCTGAGTCTTGCCAGGGTGTAGACTGGCGGTGGTACGTTCAATGATGGATTGAATCTTGGAAATACCAACGCCGCATTTCTTCGGGCCTGGTCCTGTTCTTGAAGGGTCCGAAGCTTCGGTGGTGGAGGAGGTTGTATCATTTTGATGCTTTCTTTTCAACGATAGGCGAGATACTGCAGGTTTCGGTGGTAGTATTGTCCTAATTGAGATGGGTGCAGGCGGTGAGATTTCTGGCAGTAGAGATGTTCCAGCTGATGCTAGATCTGGTGAAGATGAGGAAAATAGATCTGTATTACATTGTTCATGAAAGGTATTCCAATCATGAGGTACAGTAAGAACGTCAGAACACAGATGTTGTGATGGATTTGCAAATGGTAACGGAGCAGGTAGAAAAGCTTCGCGATGATCAGATTTGAGATGTTCAATATGATGAGGCTAATAGTGTCTAGCTATGTGATACGTTTTAGGATGGATGAGACCATAAAAGGATTGAATAGTTTTAGATGTGCGCAAGTCACCAAACTCATACAGACGAGATTTGAGAACAGAGACATCAGATGATGTGAGACCTATCCCTAATCTATTATTGGAATTGAAAAAACAAGCCATTGGCTTACAGTTGACAGCTTCCAGATGTTTGCGCTCACAGAGCAGAGTAGCACCTGACATTAGATCTTTGATCTTATCTAAATTGACTTGGTTGATTGTGAACTCTTCACCTATAATGAGCAACTTATTTCCACACATTTGGAACATAAATGCATCTTTTGTGGGTTTTCCAACGATTGAATTTATGCAGTCCCAGGTTGCATTTAGCAACATTGTTTTGCCAGAATTCTTTTGTCCTTGGAGATATAAGCCTATTTTTTTGAGACCTTTCCCTTCTAAAATATACTGCATCAAGTAAATGAAGAATTCTGGTGAGATATCTTGTTCTAGACACCTGGCATTGATTGTTCGCAAGGAATCCTCAGGAGACATATAACCTTCAATTTCATTAGGTAAATCAGAGATATAGTCCATGGTAGATTTCTTACAGGAAGTAGAGGTAGAGGCATGCTCCTTGCTTGCTTGCTTGATGGCAAATTTGAGAAGTTTCTCGCCACCAGAAGAAGCGCAGATATTGCATAGGGCATACCATATAGGAGAGTGCTGAGGAAAGCGTGAGATCAATTCTGCAGAATTAGTGACAGTAGGATGTTGAAGAAGTAAAGCATGAAGAAAGGCTATAGTTTCACCATTAGTTTTGTTAATACCAAGTTTACGAGGAATTTGAGGGAGAAAAGAGGTTGGATTAGGAGATTGTATAGACATGGTCTCATCATCATCACTAAAGTCGTACTCACATGTTAGATCTATCGGTTGAAGGTCATTCCAACGTTGGAAAGATGTGGCTAGTACTGACTGTTGTAATTTTGGAACTGATTGATTTGTTGTAGATCTGACGTTGGTGTTAGTTGCTCGTCTTGGTGGTGCAGCTTTTTTGAAATTGCCGACATTATTGACATCGTCTAGATCATCATCATCTGGCAGAATCTCAAGTGATTTATGCAAATAGTTCTGGATGTTATGTATGTCCGAGGCATTGTTGTCATGATTTATCACTTTCGATGCGTCAACAAACTTCTTGAGTAAAAATGGATCATTACATCCTAAGAAGTACTTATCCTTGCTGACAGCGAGGTATTGTAAGAGAGGTTCGATGGAACCGTGGTTTTGTTGAAGCTTGACGTAACCACCACATTTGTTTATGGCATTACGCATGTTTCTGTACAAAGCTGTACGTGACGGTTGTTGTTGCACAGTTTTCAGAATGAGATGGATATGATTGCCATAATGTGTGATGTGATTGAGAAGACAAGGATTGCCACGATCAGACATGGTACAGTTGTTCTCATGGTACACAAGTAAACAGGACCATTCAGAGGTGTTCCGGAGATAGTTTTTGACTTGGTTGATAGCGAATCGATGAGGTGGGGACATTTCAGATAATTCTAAAGATGATGTTGTCCAATTATAAACAGGATGAGAGAGTAGTTGTTCTGCAGACATCTCATAGGTTTTAATAAACCCAGAGGAAGACCTGACAGTTTCACCATTCCTGTTCGTCGCCATTCCTCGAGGAGAGAGGAAGGTCGGATGGACAATATCCATATCCACATGTCCAATGACAAGTGAATAGTATTTCACATTTGCAGACTGAAAATTCGGTGTCTGTAACTGATTAGGATTGTCTAATGGAATTGAAGAAGGCATCTTTCTGGTAGCAGTAAGATAGTTTCTTTGGAATGTTCCCGTAGTTGGAACATTGGATGGATTTGAAGTAGAATGAGAGGTACGTTGCATGTTGAAGGATCGCACCTTCTGGAAAGCGTTGATTATTGATTGATCCATAGCTGAATAGAATATGGCTGGTACTTACAACTAGACAATGTAGCACGTCCGCTCTGTCTGAAGACAAATGTGAAGTGGCAGTTGATTACCATGTACAACGTCATATATAGTATTCATAGTTTGTTTAATACGTCACGACACAACACATAGTTTCACATAGCGACACATAGTAACAAAATGTACTGTGACGTATGATTATTACAAAAATATACAGAAGGCTCTTGAAACTTGAAAATTTTAATTTTAATACAGAAAGAATCAATATATCAAATAAATGGATCATTATGGGCATTGGATTTAGCAGTCATTAGATTGCCTGTTGCCATTGGTATTCCATGATTGAAACATCGTCGTTGATGCATGTTTTGTATCCAGGTGTGATAGACTGACTGCTTTGTTCGCTTTTCAACCTCCAGACCAAATTCATAATGACATTCTAAAACATCTCCCACCAATTTCTATCTCCTGTCTACTGACTCTTATGAACAAAATATGGACGGAAGGAAATTTTCCATCCTCCTGGAGCAAGGCTAAGGTCGTTCCCATTCCCAAACCGGGAAAGGACCATGGCTTAGCAGTCAACTATAGACCAATTGCGTTAACCAGCTGCCTTTGCAAACTAATGGAGCGTCTGGTAAATACACGACTCATCTGGTATCTGGAGACGAACAATATCCTATCTAGATATCAGTGTGGGTTCAGGGCTAGACATTCCGCAGTCGATCATTTAGTCCGCCTTGAAACATTCATTAGAGAAAGCTTCATTACGAAACAACATCTAGTCGCTATATTTTTCGATCTCGAAAAAGCATTCGATACTACATGGAAACATGGCATCTTGCAAAACATTCATTCATTTGGCCTTCGAGGAAACCTACCAGTCTTTATCAAGAACTTTTTAGATAACCGACTTTTCCAAGTCGCAGTAAACCAATCCCTTTCAGATACATTCGAACAAGAACAAGGAGTACCCCAAGGTAGCGTCCTCTCTCCCATTTTATTCAACATTCAAATTAACTCGATTACCCAAACCCTCAAACAAAATGTTGACTGCTCCCTTTATGTTGACGACTTCCTTGTTTGCTACAGGGCATCATCGATGCCCTGCATTGAAAGAAAACTCCAACTTCAGCTAAATGCTCTACAGGAGTGGGCAGATACCAACGGATTCAAATTCTCTCCACAGAAAACTGTAGCTGTCCACTTCTGCAACAAAAGAAAGTTCCACAGGGACCCAGATCTCCTCTTGAAGGGAGAGCGGATCCCTGTGAAAAATGAGGCCAAATTCCTTGGTGTCCTTTTTGACCGCAAACTAACATTCCTCCCTCACATAAAAAGTTTGAAAAAGTCGTGTCAGAAAGCCTTGAACCTTTTAAAATCTATCTCTGGAGCTGACTGGGGAGCAGATAGAGAATCCATGTTACATCTATACCGTTCCTTAGTCAGATCAAAACTTGACTATGGAAGTATAATCTTTGGATCAGCAAAAACTTCTTATCTTAAAATTCTAGACCCTGTTCACCATCAAGGTCTTCGCCTCTCTTTAGGAGCCTTTCGAACAACTCCTATCGAAAGTCTATATGCAGAAGCAAATGAACCATCTTTGTACGACAGGAGAAACAAATTGTCTCTCCAATACGGCATAAAGCTATACTCAACACCAGATAACCCTGCCTCTACCCACATTCTACACCCTCATTTTAAAGATAAATATGACAATGCGCCAAATGCCACACCTCCATTCGGTATACGATTTCAAAATCTCCTGCGTGATGCAGACCTGGAACCATTACAAGTCGAGGTAAAGTCATTCCCAGAAATTCCCTCATGGACTCTAAATACACCAACCGTCAACCTAAATCTGGCTCGCCATCAGAAGGATAATACCCCAATTAATACTTATAAGACAGAATTTGAAGAATTGATGGAGGAATATCCCAATCATATTCTTCTTTTTACAGACGGATCAAAGGACGCCAATGCGGTTGGGGCAGCAGCCCACTCATCCATAGGTGATGCGTGCTGCGGTCTCAACCCAAATGCCTCAATCTTCACAGCTGAAGCTAGAGCCATAGAAATGGCCCTAGAAACCATATCATCCTCGGATCACGACAGCTTTCTGATACTGTCGGATTCCCTGTCCTGTCTCCAGGCCATACGCAATAAGAATTTGAAAAGCGAAAGCATCGGTCGAATTCTGCAGAGACTGCACACTCTCTCTCTAGCCAAAAAGAAAATCTCCTTAGCTTGGATTCCAAGCCATATTGGTATAGAAGGAAATGAGATTGCTGATGAAATGGCCAAAATTGGCCTAGAAATTGGCATACAATATAAAAATATCCCACCCACTGATTTCAAAAGCACTATCCGTTCATATATTCAAGAAAAATGGCAAGCCCGGTGGGACATGCAGACAAATAACAAACTCTTTCAAATTAAACCACAGTTAGGACCATCTCATAACACTTCACAGCCTCGTCGAAAAGACGAGATTGTGTTCAGTCGCTTAAGATTAGGTCATACACACCTTACACACTCTTTTCTTCTAAACGGAGAGGATCCACCCGAATGCATAGGGTGCAGCTGTCCTCTCACCATATCTCACATCATGACAGAGTGTGCAGAATTCACCGATGCCCGCAAAAATCTCAAACATTCATCCTCAATGAAAGAACTATTTACTACTAATACAACACACAACATCTTAAACTTTATTAAAGACATAGGTCTATACGAAAGGATATAAAATCATAACATACAACGAACATATAAAATCATAACATACAACGAACATATAAAATCATCACATACAACGAACATATAAAATCATAACATACAACGAACATATAAAATCATCACATACAACGAACATATAAAATCATAACATACAACGAACATATAAAATCATCACATACAACGAACATATAAAATCATAACATACAACGAACATATAAAATCATCACATACAACGAACATATAAAATCATCACATACAACGAACATATTTCTGTCCCCAAAACATGGTCTCTGCACATTTTAGGAGTGTGACCCTGCAACAGTGACGCCCGTTGCAGTTTTGAAGCCGATAGGACGGTCACACTCTGGCTTTTAGAGTAGGAAAGCCGGCGTCTAGTCTTCTCGGATAAGGACGAAAAACTAGGAGGTCCCGTGTGCACGTTGCGCACGTTAAAAATCCCTTGGCAGTTTTAAAATCGTAAAAGAGTAGGCCTAGCGGCCGCTGTCCGGGCAAAATTGATAGGAAAATTCTACTAAAAAACGTTCACAGTAACCATGAGGGCGTAATATAGCCGTAATCGTGCTGACACGCCGTAAAACACAAACTCAACTCAACTCAACTTTAGACCTTGCGTTTTTATTATGTCTAACGCTTCTTCACCTAACCACTCTCCTGCTACCTCGTCTACGGCTCCTGCAAATACGTCAGTAACTGCTCCTATAGCTGATCCTGTAAATAATTCAATTGCTTCAGGTATAAATACTCCTGCAAGGAAAGCTAATGCCATAATGACTAAGTTATTGATTGTGGTTCCCTTTATATAGTGTGTGTGGATTTTTAATTGCCGTGTCGAGGATCCCTCTACTCGGTTAACAAAAGTAATCTTTCTTTTGAACTAACGTTATGTTGCTGCTGCGTCGTCGATCTGAATGACCCCGTAGGGCTGACTGGGCCTTCGGGGCTTAGCCCAGTCAGCCCTACGGTCTGTCCGTCGTCATGGCGTCAGGGCAGCAGCAACATAACGTTAGTTCAAAAGAAAGATTACTTTTGTTATCCCTCTACTCGTTTAACAAAAGTAATCTATCCTTTGTACTAACGTAAGTTGCTGCTGCGTCGTCTGTCTGATCTGAATGACGTGACTGGCCCTTCGGGGCTTAGCCCATTCAGCCCTACGGGGTCATTCAGATCAGACAGAACTCGTTTAACAAAAGTAATCTATCTTTTGTACTAACGTATTGTTGCTGCTGCGTCGTCGATCTGATCTGACAGACGTGACTGGCCCTTCGGGGCTTAGCCCAGTCAGCCCTACGGGGTCATTCAGACAGACGAGGCAGCAGCAACATAACGTTAGTTCAAAAGATAGATTACTTTTGTTAATCGAGTAGAGGGATGGTAGCATCATCATGCTCTGGTGAGCTGAGGGGGCTTGAGTAGTGCCGAGGGCGGTTGTCTGGTACGAGTTTACCAGTATCGACGGCGACGTGATAGGGGGAGTGCTTTCCAGTACGTCGGATCCATTCGATTTCAATGTTCCGATAATACTGTTGGTCTTGATGCCAATCACGCTGGGTGTCGCTACTGCAGCCTGGACAGGGGCAGTCGATAAGCGATAGGGCTTTGGCGTGCCCAAAATCGACTTCCCCCGTCTCGGGGTCTGTGTAGGTTCCAACGTCCCTGATACAGGTACACTGTTGCTCCGTGAATGCCGGAGACGGTGATAGAATGGGCTGGGATTCTGTGGCTGGAAATAACTCAGTAGAGTCGGTGACTGGGTCTCGTTGGGTGTAGTGAACACGACTCGTGGCCGTGGCAGAGGTCGTACGAGTCGGGAAGGTTGAATTTCGGATGGCTGTATATGAGGGTGTAGGGTCTCCACATGCCGTAGACGTTTCTTGGACTAATAAGTTGAGTGGCCAGATGGAATGGCCGGTTTGTTGGTGGTAAGATAGTGCGTAGTCGAGCTAGGACGTAGTTTTTGTTGTGCATTCTCAGAAGCGGTGAGGTGCCGGGCAGAGGATACACTAAAGCTGCATTTCGCCGGGCTTGGTCCTGTTGGTAACTGGATCTTAGCTCTGGAGCTGGTGGAACTCGATGTAGTTGCTGAAGAGGAGGGAGCTTGTGCATTGACATACTTTCGTTTCAGAGAGAGACGCCCGCCTTTTACAGGTACGGCAGAACAGGATGTTGTTGCTGATAGGCTTGATACACTGGATGGACGACCTGGTGTTGCTGTTGCTGCTGTTCTTCCTGACGTAGATACGCCTGATACGCTGCGTCCTGAAGAAGGAGATGGAGGTATGGAAAAGTTAATGTCTTGTTCACAGATGGAATGGAATACATCCCAGTCAATAGGTATGGTAAGTTGTTGAGTACATGGATATTCATCATTGTTCATAAAAGGCACAGGTGTAGAGGAAAATCCATCTCTCTTATCAGATTTTATAGCAGCAATATGATCAGTTGTATAGTGGGAACAGATATAGTATGCTTTAGGGTGTATGAGACCATAGAGATTTTGAATAACTTTAGAGGTATGAAGATCTCCAAATTCATACAGACGAGAACGAAGCACAGACACATCGACAGATGTAAGACCAAGACCTAATCTATTATTGGAATTAAAAAAACATGCCATTGGCTTGCACGTAACGGCCTCCATGTGTTTCCGTTCGCACAAGAGTGTAGCTCCTGACATGAGATCTTTAACTCTATCTAGATTGGTTTGGTTTATAGTAAACTCCTCGCCAATGATAAGCAACTTGTTGCCACACATTTGAAATATGAAGCCATCCTTCGTTAGCTTGCCAACGACAGAGTTGATGCAGTCCCATGTTGCATTTAATATCATTGTTTTGCCTGAATTTTTCTGGCCTTGCAAGTATAATCCAATCTTTTTCTGTCCTTTGCCTTCCAGAATAAATTGCATCAAATAGATAAAGAAATGAGGAGAGATATTTTGCTCAAGACACCATGAATTGATGACACGAAGAGAATCATCAGGTGACATGTACCCTTCCAATTCATCGGGTAATTCAGCAATATAGTCCATAATAGACCGTTTAGTAGCAGATTTAGAGTTTGCTAATTCTTTGGAAGCCTGTTTAATTGCAATTTTAAGCAATTTCTCACCACCTGAAGAAGCGACAATGTTGCATAGTGCATACCAGATAGGTGAGTGAGGCTCAAAGCGAGAGATGAGATCCGCACTATTAGTAATAGTAGGGTTCTGCATAAGTATAGCATGCAGGAAGGCAATGGTCTCTCCGTTAGATTTATTTTTGCCTAACTTGAGAGGAACTGATGGAATGTGCTCAGGATAGATAGAAGGTAACAGATTAGTTTCGTATGAATCGGTCTCATTACAATCCCTAAAGTCATACTCACTGTTCATATCATGGATAGGTAGATTGTTCTTTACTTGAAAAGAAGTTGGTGCTGGTTGAGCTTGATACATAGGTTGTGGTTGAGCATTCTCCATGATTTGTAGAGATCTTTTCGGAGGATTGACACGACGGTAATTGCCGACTTTGTTTGGTGGTTCCTCCTCTTCGTCCACCACTTGCTCCAGAGCAGATGTTAAGAGACGCTGTAGTTCACTGATACGTGCAGGATCTACAAGATCATCAGGACTGTCATGGATGATGTCACTTGCCTCGACAAATTGTCGAAGTAAATCTGGGTCGTTTGATCCCAGGAAAAACTTATCATTGGCTAATGCAAGGTACTGCAAAAGAGGCTCTATGCTCCCGTGTACCATTTGAAGCTTGACGTAGCCACCTAACTTGTTTATAGCATTCCGCATATTGCGATAGAGAGTATTTCTGGAGGGTTGTTGTTGAACGGTTTTCAGTAGAAGATATATATGATTGCCATAATGGGTGACTGCGTTGAGCTCGCTGGGGTTTCCTCTGTCTGCCATGGTGCAGTTTGCTTGATGGTACACAAGAAGGCAAGACCATTCTTGAGTATTTTTGAGGAAATTTTTCAATTGATTGATAGCAAAACGTTGAGGTGGAGACATTTCAGACAGTTCGTAAGAGTTAGTGGTCCAAGAAGTGACAGTTGTAGAGAGGAGTTGTTCTGGAGAGAGTTCATACGTTTTGATGAATCCAGAAGACGACCGGACAGGGAGGCCGTCACGGTTAAGAGCTTGGCCGCGTGGGCTCAGATAGTTGGGATGGACTACGTCAAGATCAGGATGGCCAATGATCATAGAATAATACTTAACAGTGGGAATTTGTTGTAATGGTACACGGAAAGAGCTCGTACCTGCATTAACAGAATTTCCAACACTTGTAGATCTCCTCGCCGCAGTAAGAAACTGGCGCACATTGGATCCTGGCGTTGGCACATTCGATGGACTTGCAGTAGAGTGAGAACTCTTCTGCATATTCATTGATTGCACTTTCCGAAAAGCATTAACAATACTTTGATCCATATTAGTTGTAGATAAACTGAGTATATGTAAACTTTCTTTCAGAAAAATATACACGCACACAGTAAATAGCACTTGGAATATTTCACGTCTTACTCCAACAAATGATTTAGGAAAGTGGTGCGGGGTTCCCGCCGTTCACACATTATATAGGAGTAAGACGCGTCATATCCCAAGCCGACACAAAGATGGCGATTCCCGCCACAAGATGGCGATTCCCGCCACAAAAACAAAAATATACAGAAAGGCAATTAGTAATTTTAACCTGAAATTTATTGATTTTCATCACATGTGTGGGTCATTTATGCCATTTGCTTTGTGGGTCATCAAATTCCCTGAAGCCATTGGTATTCCGTTGTTGAAGCAACGTCTCATATGGATATTCTGAGACCAGAGATGATACACCGATTGCGTTGTTCTCTTGTCAAATTCCATGCAAGCTGGAAGAGATTTCTTCATCCTCTCATACCAATTCTTCACTGTCTCCCCTCTGTGTTTAGGAAGTAGAACTGATACCAGTTTGTTTTCGTTGTCTGTGTGTTGTTTGAATTCAAATGGTAATGCACCAATTCTAATGATTAGTGCCTCTTTAGTTGCATCATACGTTGTTATCTTCAGAGCTGCCGATAGTTTTAGCTGTGCTTCTGTTGGTGGAACGAATTGTGCTCCACCTAATCCTAGTGGAATGTAAGGTGGCATCACAGATGTTCTGTAGTAGAATTCTACTTTGCTGTAGTAGGTTATCTGCATTTTCATGAAGTAGTTAAAGAACTTTCTTGTTCCATTTGCCATCTCTACCTCTGTGTACGCACCAATTAGGAACAATGGTGGTCTGGATAGCATGTTGGATCTGTAGTGTTGTCCATTATCTGTACTGTATGGCATTTTGTCATTTCCAGATCCTTTTGTCTTGCTGTATGTCATTTCAGGAATGGTTTTTTTGTTACCTTCTTTATCGATGTAGCTTTCACCTTTCTGTTCTGGTCCTTTTGCCCACCATCTTAGACCGCGTTTATCTACTTCTCCATATCCACCGGATGTGAAGTGTGCGTTTCCATAACATTGTATGTTATGGTAAACATTCGCTGAGTAATTCAGATGTTTGTTTTTGTTGTAGGTCACTTCTTGATGAGGCTGTTGGTGACTTTCCCATCTGGTCAGGCCGTTTGCATCACAGTATGATTCCTGATAATATTTATCTTCAGTATTTCTGGATATGTGTGTCCAATTCAACGTGTGATCACGACAAGCTGGTAATCGTACGATTGGTCCTCCTTTGACTTCATATCCAACACCAAATCCACCACTGGATACAGTTGTCTCACGATAACCTGGATGGACTTTCATATTGTAACAATCATTAGGATTAGGAGTCTCAAAGTTCCTGTATGAATCCATTAAAGCGTCCTTTTCCTCAAAATGTCTCGTTACCATTTGAGATCCAATATCCATATCCACCATGATAAATCTGGTTGGCTGATCTGGTATCTCCCGACAAGTTACGTCGTTGATGCAATCCTCATCCTTGAAATAATTATTGTGATGGTAGGCTTTTTCGTAATGTTCTGGTATGCCGTAATCGTTGTTGCTATCCACGAAGGTCCAAAGTCTGGCGTTTGGTGGAGCTGTCATAGGCACTTCTGCTGCATCCCCTCTGATATTGTTAATAAGACTAAGATGCATATTTGGAATGTCAAATCCAAATTCTTTAATCTTGTACCCTATACATTCTGGGGGTAGATTCCAATCACTGGGTAGAGTACTGCACTCCTTATACCAATATGGAATTAATTTTCCTGCATGATTAAATGATATCTTTGCAGTACCGTTAATGCCTGCTTCTTTCCACTGGTCGCTGAGTTGCAGTTGGATTTCTCCTTTACGTTTTTCATAGGGAAAGACTGCTGTACATGCAAAAGTTCTTCGAAATGTTTTTGTAGCTTTTACTACTCCACTTTCACTATAGTCTGTATGTCCTCCCCATCCTTTGTAGAAACTATTGTTTCCAGTTGCAGCAGCCATAGGCGTTCCCTGTATGGTTAGATCGCCTGCTGTTTGTGCTTGTTGTGGTCCTACTCCTGCAGATGCATCATCAGGTCCAGCTTCCTGAAACTCAGGTCCAGCTCCCCGTTGTTTTTTGCTTGGATTATCTGGAAGCAATGAAGCTCCTTGTTCTGGATCTGGTCCTCTTTTTCCTGCCATTGTATCTGGTGGTTCGTTGGTATCGTCAAATAGATCAGGAGCTATATTATTATTATCAGCTGTATCGTCTTCTATTTGTGGCTGTTCGTCTGGTGTGTTGGTGGTATCAGAATCTGATGGTTCTAATAAATCTTCACGTAATATTCCTTTTTCAGCGTCGTTTACTGCTGTTTTTAAAGCATCAGGTGGAAATGTTACTCCTGGATATTGACGTCTTAGAAATAACCACTTTAAATTAGCCTGTATTAGCGGTACGTTTCCTCGTACCTGTGCTGTTATGAAACGACGTTTAAGACCTCCCCAAATTCCAGTTAGTTCCTTTTTGCTGATAGGTCTTGGGGGCATTTAGATAGCACTCACTGGCGAAAATACGTCTAGTCCAGATGGTAGAAATCTACTTGCACCAGCTGATAGTACTTTTGCTTGATCTTGCTATGATATCTGCTAATTCCAATTGATATTCTTTTGTATTGACGTGAGAGAATGTTTCTAGATCTTGAAATGCTCTAGATTTAGGTGGTGTAGTTTCACCAATTTTAGCTTCATAAGATGAATCTTCTGGATCCCCTTCGAATCCTTGTACGACTTGCTCTTCTTGGTCAATAGCTTTATCGTGTATTATATCTGGAGGAATAGGTTCTGCTTCTGGAATGTCTTCGTCAGATATATCTTCAATTGATTCTTCATCAATATTGTGATCATCCGTTGGTGGTGCCTGTATTTGCGTTTCGTAATCACCAATGTAAGGATCGTTCTCGTATAGTACAGCAGATTCTCTGTCCTTTTTTTGTTGAGGTAATTCTCCTTTGATAGCTTTATTCACAAGATTAGCAGTAAAAGATCCAGCTGCACGCATAGGATATTCAACAAGATATTTCTGACCGTGTTCTTTTATAACATTAAGAACAGCTGGTCCCAACCATTGTACTAACGTATTGTTGCTGCTGCGTCGTCGATCTGATCTGACAGACGTGACTGGCCCTTCGGGGCTTAGCCCAGTCAGCCCTACGGGGTCATTCAGACAGACGAGGCAGCAGCAACATAACGTTAGTTCAAAAGATAGATTACTTTTGTTAATCGAGTAGAGGGATCCTCGACACGGCAAATAAAAATCCCCCCCCCCCNCCCCCCCCCCCCCACACACACACAATTACATATCTATATCTATCCTACTTATTAAATAATAACAGACACAGGTGGTATAACTTGGTGATACATTACTAAATCCGTAATGTATATCCATTATGTAATTAGTATTTGATTACAACATTATTCATCTGAAATAAACTCAAACATCTCTTCTTGTGAGAGATTATTTAACATATCTGCAGCAGCTGCTGCTTCTTGTTCATCTATATTAAACTTATCTACATCATATGAACATGTGGATGAATTGGATGGCTCATGATGGTATACTATCCCGTGTGGTGTATGTTTGCAAAAGACATAGGTGGGTGGGTCTGTGTGGAATTCAAACATGTCGAATCCCTTGTCTTTCATAGTGTTTATTTTCTGTTGTGACGGGTATACCATAGTTGACATAAGTTTATTGAGATGATGAAGTTCCTTTGCGTGTGGCACTTGTGATGATGGTGGTGTCGATGGCGACAGACTAGGCATGGTTTGGAATTCTGGGGGCAATGGATCTTCTGGTGTGTTTGGGATGATAGATACTTTATTCATATGATCTGAGCTGTGCAATGGATGTGATGGAGATGGCAATGAAGCAATGGGTGATCCATAATAATTACGAAGTTTATGATACTCAGGGGTGTCAGGTATGAGCACTGTAGGTGAATATGGTGAGAGATCATGATCAATATAATTATCAATAGAAGGAATGTCATTTAATTGCTGCCTGTAGAAGTGGTCGGTAGGGTCCTTAGTATCTTTGTCGATGGCGGGGGAGACAAGTCTCGGGATCTTCCGCGGACGTCTTCCAGTGAGTTCTGAATGTTCCAAGATTGTCGACACTGACAGACTGATGTCTGGCATGTTAGAACAGCCTTGATATTCTGCCAGACACGCTTCTTTCGAGACTGTGGAATGATGGTCGACTCGATCGTTGATGATGTCTGGGTGTATTGATCGCGATATATCTTTGATGGTGGTGGTGGAGGTGGTGGTAGGTTCCTGGTCTTGCGACAGCTGTTGTTGTTAATGTTGAGATCGATGTTCTTGTTCTGTGTGGTGATCATTGTCGTGGACTTTGAACGAAGGTGAGGACGAGGCTGAGAACAGAGGAGAGCTGTAGATTGGCCGATCGAGGGGGATGATAGCACCGCTGTTAATGGCTTGGTGATAGGGTGAATTGTCGCCGGTATGCCTGACCCACTCTGCTTCAATGTCTCTGTGGTACAGATAGTCTTGATAGCGGTCTCGTTGGGTGTCTGTACGGCACTGATGACATGG
Source organism: Ellobium chinense (assembly GCA_033807755.1). Taxonomy (NCBI): domain Eukaryota; kingdom Metazoa; phylum Mollusca; class Gastropoda; order Ellobiida; family Ellobiidae; genus Ellobium; species Ellobium chinense. The sequence goes on from JAWQUT010001359.1 coordinate 23,298, forward strand.
GCATTCTGTGGTAGAGAGGGCTTTGGCATACCGGTAGTCGATTTCACCTGTTTCTGGATCAAGGTAGAAGTTGATGGCACGGATGCATGTTTCAATGAAGGGCCGTGAGGGAGGAGTTGGTAGAAGGGTATCTTCGTTTTGGGCTGTAAGTATCGGAGAATGGTGTGTGGATTGGGCGGGTTGGCTGACGTTTGAGGTAGACTGGGGCGATTGACTATAGGCAGGGACGAGATTAAGTCTCCTGGGTTGAGGTGTCGCGGAAGGTGGGAGACTCTGTGCAAGCGTTTCTTCGTCATATGGAGAAGCGTGGTCATGTGGAACGATTTTTCTGTGGGAGGTAGAATGGTCTTCAGGCGGGCCAGAGTGTACACTTGATTGGGTCGGGATGATGATGACGGATGGAGTGCTGGGAAAACGAGGGCAGCGTTTCTCCCGCTTGGTCCTGCTGGTGTACAGTTGCTAGCTGAGGTGGTGGTGGCGGAATAGCCTGTGGTCGTGTCATCCTGCACTTTCCGTTTGAGGGAGAGACGACGAGGTTTAGACACTTGAAATGTAGGCTGTGGTGAAATCGGTGCGACACGGGATGTTCCAGCTGAACCGAGATCTGACGAGATAGATGTGAGTTGATCAGATATACATTGATCATGGAAAATGTCCCAATCTGTAGGTGCAGTGAGTATGTGAGAACAGTCATGCAGTATGGCATTGGCAAATGGAACTGGTGCATGCACAAATGCGTCTCTATTATCTGTCTTGAGGTATTGAACATGATGAGCCATATAGTGCTTAGCAATATGGTACGCTTTAGGATGGATGAGACCGTAGAGTGACTGCATAGTTTTAGAGGTGCGAAGATCGCCGAACTCATAGAGGCGTGAGCGTAAGACAGAGACATCAGACGAGGTAAGACCTAATCCAAGTCTATTGTTAGAGTTAAAGAAGCAAGCCATAGGTTTACAGGTGACAGCTTCGAGATGTTTACGCTCACATAAGAGAGTGGCTCCAGACATAAGATCTTTAATCTTGTCGAGATTGACTTGATTAATTGTGAACTCCTCACCAATGATGAGAAGTTTGTTGCCACACATTTGGAACATGAAAGCATCCTTGGTGAGCTTACCAACAATAGAATTGATGCAATCCCATGTGGCATTGAGAAGCATGGTTTTCCCAGAGTTTTTCTGTCCTTGGAGATACAGACCTATCTTTTTGAGACCCTTCCCTTCCAGAATATATTGCATGAGGTAGACAAAGAATTCAGGAGATATGTTCTGTTCAAGACACCATGAGTTGATAGTCCGTAAGGAGTCTTCAGGAGACATGTAGCCATCAATAGAATCAGGTAGAGAAGAAATATAATCCATAATGGATCTCTTAGAGGTAATGGAGGTAGTGGCGTTTTCTTTGCTGGCCTGTTTGATAGCAATTTTGAGTAGCTTCTCGCCACCAGCAGAGGCACAGATATTACATAGTGCATACCATATGGGCGAATGTTGCGGATACAGTGAGATAAGTTCAGCTGAATTAGTCACAGTAGGATGTTGAGAGAGTAGAGTATGCAGAAATGCAATGATTTCACCATTGTTCTTATTGAGACCTAACTTACGAGGAATGATAGGGAGAGCAGATGGTGGAGTGATAGAGGATATAGACATGGTCTCATCAACATCACTAAACGCGTACTCACATGCTATGTCCATGGGTTTCAAGTCATTCCAACGTTGAAATGATGTTGTTGATACTGACATAGGTTGGTCTGGTTGGGCTTGTTGCTGTGGTGGTTGTGGTAGTTGAGCTGAGATAGATGGCATGGTATGTGATATGGATTTCTTGGGAGGTGCAACTTTCTTGAAGTTTCCGACTTTGAGATCTGAGTCGTCGTCATCTGGCATACTCTCAAGAGCTTTATGTAAGTAAATCTGAATAGATTGGATATCTGTCGAGGTGTTGTTGATCATATTGAAAGCCTCCACAAATTTCTTCTGCAGGAAGGGATCGTTGCATCCAAGGAAATATTTGTCCTTGGACATGGCGAGGTACTGCAACAGAGGTTCGATGGATCCGTGATTCTGTTGCAGCTTCACGTATCCACCGCACTTGTTGATAGCGTTTCTCATATTTCGGTATAGGGTGGTGCGGGAAGGTTGCTGCTGTACGGTCTTCAACACAAGATGTACATGATTGCCGTAATGGGTTATTCGGTTCAGGACGGAAGGGTTCCCACGATCTGACATGGTGCAATTGCTTTCATGGTAAACCAGCAGGCAGGACCACTCGGCTGTATTGCGGAGGTATGTCTTGATTTGATTTATTGCATATCAAAACATGGTCTCTGCACATTTTAGGAGTGTGACCCTGCAACAGTGACGCCCGTTGCAGTTTTGAAGCCGATAGGACGGTCACACTCTGGCTTTTATAGTAGGAAAGCCGGCATCTAGTCTTCTCGGATAAGGACGAAAAAGTAGGAGGTCCCGTGTGCACGTTGCGCACGTTAAAAATCCCTTGGCAGTTTAAAATCGTAAAAGAGTAGGCCTAGCGGCCGCTGTCCGGGCAAAATTGATAGGAAAATTCTACTAAAAAACGTTCACAGTAACCCTGAGGGCGTAATATAGCCGTAATCGTGCTGACACGCCGTAAAACACAAACTCAACTCAACTCATCGATGTGTCGGGGACATTTCGGAGAGCTCAACTGAAGATGTGGTCCAGTTATATACTGGATGTGTCAGGAGCTGTTCCGTTGTCATTTCGTAGGTCTTTATAAAGCCGGATGTTGATCTGACGGTCTCGCCATTCCTATTTGTAGCCATGCCACGGGGAGACAAATATGTCGGGTGGACGATATCCATATCCGGGTGGCCGATAACAAGTGAATAGTACTTCACCATCTGGCTCTGAAAGTTGGGTGTTAGAACTTGATTGGGGTTGTCGGGTACTCGAGTGGTTGATGGAGCAAAAGGAGCTAGTGGAATACGTCGATCAGCGTTCAAGTAATTGCGTTGCACTGATCCAATCGTTGGTACATTGGATTGCGTTGCGGTAGAGTGGGCCGATCGCTGCATACTAAATGCTCTAACCTTCCTGAAGGCATTAAGGATTGATTGATCCATGATATTTAGATGGCAAATGGCGCACGGCAAGGTACTTACAGAGAGAAATTCAGAACACGTCTGCTTCGTCCTAGGACTAGTGATAAGTGACAGTTAGTCGCTAAGGACATCGTCATATATAGTCATCACGTTGTACATACTACGTCACGGTACAACACATAGAAACACATAGAGACGCATAGCAACGTCAACGACGAATACACGTCACCAAAATGTAAAATATATACAGAGGGCCTGTTTATGAATTAACATTGATTTATTTCATTATGTTATCATTTATATATATGGATCATTATGTGAATTGGAGGTCGCTGTCATGAGGTTCCCACTCGCCATGGGTATACCATGATTGAAGGTACGCCGTCGTTCTCTATGTTGTAGCCATAGGTGATAGACAGACTTTTCCATTCTAGTCTTGAAATCCAGACATGGTGGATGGGCATTTCTCAGTCTCGTATACCAGTGAAGTACGGTTTCATCGGGATGTCGAGGTAGTAAGGTATCCTTGAGCTGACCTTTATTATCTGTATGTTGCTTGAAGTGTGTTGTGGTATCATTGATAGTAATACTGATGCGATCCTTAGTTTCATCGTATGTGGCAGTTTTCATGATCATGAACAAATAAGCCTCTGCACTTGTTATGGGTTTAAAACAAGCACCACCTATACCTAATGGTATATAGGGAGGCAACACACTGGTTCTATAATAGAATTCCACCACACTGTAGTACGTGATCTGCATCTTCATGAAATAATTAAAAAATAAACGCTTGCCATTCTGCATTTCTACTTCGGTATAGGCTCCAAGTAGAAAGAGTGGTGGTCGTGATAGAATATTGGATCTGAAATCTGTTCCGTTATCTGTACTGTATGGCATTTTGTCTTTCCCAGATCCTTTAGTTTTACTGTATGTCTTGTCAGGTACAATGTGTTCCTTATCCTCATGAACTAACGTTTAGATGCTGCTGCCTTGTCTGTCGAATGACCCCGTAGGGCTGACTGGGCTCCGCCCCGAAGGGCCAGTCATGTCATTCGACAGACAAGGCAGCAGCATCTAAACGTTAGTTCAAAGATAGATTACTTTTGTTAACCGAGTAGAGGGATCCTCGACACGGCAAATAAAAACCCCCCAAACACAACTATATAAAGGGGTACATTACACACCACCTACTCACAATGGCACTATCTTTTCTTGCGGGTGTGTTCTTACCAGAAATAATAGAACTCTTTACAGAAACAGCTATAGGTGCTGCGGGTGAAGTATTCCGAGGAAGCCCTATTACCAACACCACCAACTGCACCGTTCATCGAGACCTGCATCAGATCAGTGCATTATTACAGAGATCCCGAAACAGGAGAGGTCGACTACGCCTTTGCCAAAGCCCTCTCCACGACAGAGTGTCCCTGCAACCAGTGCCGGTCGGACACTCAACGCGATGCCTATACCGACTATATCTACCATCGAGAAATTGAGGAAGAATGGATCCAACAAACCGGTGATAACTCGCCTTATCATCACGCAATCAATTCCGGAGAATTCCAACCCATAGACAGACCAGGATACAGCTCCCCCTACTTTTCCGCCAGTTCCTCACCTCCCTTCAAGCACCACTCTAAATCAGAACAACAACAGACCTATGGCAAGAACACTGAAGAGGAACCCGCCACCTCTACCACCAGCAACAAAGATTTATCACGACCAAGAGACACAGACATCATGGTCAACGGAAACATCCAGTCAGTCAGCACCTCCATCGCGCAAGCGTCACGTGTGGCAGACATTGAAAGCTGTACTGACATGTCAAACATCTCTGTGCAAGTGTCAACAGACCTGGGATGTAGCAAATTCCGAGGACGACGTCCAAGGAAAATTCGTCCGCTCTCCTCCCAAGAATCAAGCATAAATGAACTCAATGACAAATTTTATGATGAGCAATTAAATGTACCTGCTTCATGTGTTGACTCCACTACATCTAAACTTTCTCCCTATTCTCCTACTATTATCATTCCAGACACTCCACAATACCATAAGTTAAGAAACTACTATGGCTCTCCTATTGCATCCATTCCATCACCTCATTCACAACACGTCATTCCAGATACACCACATGAAGAAGAACCATTTCCTCCAGAATTTCAGACCATTATCACACCATCACCTACTACACCTCCATCATCCCAAATACCCATTACACATGCATCTGAACTCAAACACCTAAATGCACTCATGTCTATGTACAACTATCCAGCACAGGAGAAGACTGATAGATTAAAGAAAAAAGGGTACACATTGTTTACTCTTCACACAGAGCCACCTAGTTATGTGTTCACGCAACAAACAAAGAATGGAATACTATATTATCATTCACCAGTGTCATCTCCACCTGTACAATATGAGAATATAGATGAAAAGGAAGCAGCTGAAGCTGCAGATATGCTTAATAATTTGTCACAACAACATCTTTTTGATTACATTGATGATGAATAATTATAATTGAAGAATTCAGAATTTATTACAATAAGTGTGTACATTATGGTGTTAATAATGTACAACCAATTGAATATACATGTGTTGTTTGATTTCTTATAATTAGTATACATGTAAGGATGTATGTATGTATGTATGTATGTATGTATGTATGTATAGTGTGTGTGTGAGATGTGTGTGTGTGTGTGAGGGGGGGGGGGGGGGGGGGNCCCAGTCAGCCCTACGGGGTCATTCGACAGACAAGGCAGCAGCATCTAAACGTTAGTTCAAAGATAGCTTACTTTTGTTAACCGAGTAGAGGGAGGCGTTGCGACGGGCCTGGTCTTGCTCTTGCAAAGTTGGTAGATGCGGTGTCATTCAGACAGACGAGGCAGCAGCAACATAACGTTAGTTCAAAAGATAGCTTACTTTTGTTAACCGAGTAGAGGGATATCAGACCGTAGGGCTGACTGGGCTAAGCCCCGAAGGGCCAGTCAGTTCTGTCCGTCGTCATGGCGACAGGGCAGCAGCAACATAACGTTAGTTCATCCCTCTACTCGTTTAACAAAAGTAATCTATCCTTTGTACTAACGTAAGTTGCTGCTGCGTCGTCTGTCTGATCTGAATGACCCCGTAGGGCTGAATGGGCTAAGCCCCGAAGGGCCAGTCACGTCATTCAGATCAGACAGACGACGCAGCAGCAACTTACGTTAGTACAAACAATAGATTACTTTTGTTAAACGAGTTTTAGAGACTGCCACATTCGGCTGGATTTTGATCTGGTCCTCATTTCGTTGTTCTTGGTCATGATTTGAAGATGATCTGTTTGAGTTGCTACATTTATCATGGATCTGGAGGTCTTGTTGGTGTTGTTGTTGTTGCTGTTCAGATTGGGATTCATTGGTTGGATGTATTGGCGAAAAGAGAGGGGAGCTGTATGAATGTTCGATATTGTTGCTGAAACCGGGACGATTGACAGGGATGACATTTCCTGAGTTGATGGTTTGATGATACGGGGAATTATGTCCGGTACATCGCACCCATTCCTGTTCGAGTTCGCGATGGTAGAGATAATCCTGGTATCTGTCTCTTTGGGAATCGGTGCGACATTGGGTACAGGGACATTCGACGGAGGAGAGGGATTTGGCAAAAGTGTAATCACATTCTCCTGTTTCGGGGTTGAGATAGAATTTGTATTCTCTGATACAGGTATCAATGGGTGATCTAGACGGGGTTGGTAGTAAGGCATCTTCTGAATGGGCCGGAAATACTTGAGAAGAGTTGGAGTTGTTTGTGTGTTGTTTTGATACGTATGGAGACGAGGTGTCGGAAGAGGCCTCGTAGTCTGGAACAAGATTAATTCTTGTCGAGTGACACAACTTGGAAGATTTTCTACATGACGAAGGCGACGTTTCGTCATTGAAAGAAGAGTTGAAAGGTGGAAGATGCGTTCGGTAGGAGGTAGAAGAGTACGCAGCCAGACCAACTGATCCCTCTACTCGTTTAACAAAAGTAATCTAACTTTTGAACTAGCGTTATGCTGCTGCGTCTTCGGTTTGCATAAACCGGAAGTGAGCTTCATTGGGATTGACTGATTAAGAACAGTTGCTCGTCTCTGAGATAAGAAGAACACAAAAGAACAAACTGCTGATTACTTTTAGGCAAAGTGTTCAAAGCGGAAAGCTTGCATGATCTTCTGCTATTCAACAGGCTCAATGGTGTAATGACTAAATAAGAAACAATCCTTCTACTCGTTTAACAAAAGTAATCTAACTTTTGAACTAACGTTATGCTGCTGCGTCGTCGGTCTGATCTGACGGACGTGACTGGCCCTTCGGGGCTTAGCCCAGTCAGCCCTACGGGATCTGTCAGATCAGACCGAAGACGCAGCAGCATAACGCTAGTTCAAAAGTTAGATTACTTTTGTTAAACGAGTAGAGGGATCCTCGACACTGCCATTAATTCCACCACCATATTAATTAATTTCATTATTAATTACTTTAATCCACTCACTCCATCCATCCACACCATAATTAATTAATTTAATTAATAAATAACAACTAATTTTTTTGTTCAGTTATGCTCACGTAATTAACTCCATTACGTGACGGCGGCATGTATTGAATTAAGAAACATTTAACTATCATCAATCATGTCAAAAATGTCCTGTTGAGATAAATTATTAAATAATGGCAGCTTCAACTTCATCAACATCTAAATGATCGCAGTCGAATGAATTGGGTGATACATATGAGGTTCCATGAGATGATTCTTTTGCCCATGCATAGGATGGTGGTTCTGTTTCAAAGATATGGAGCTTAATACCTTTTTTGTGCATAGCATCAATAACTTGTTGAGTTGGGTATGATTTAAACATGACAGAAAATGGTGTTGAAAGTGATCGTGATGAAGCAGATAAAGGAAGCATTTGAGATGATGGTGGTGTGCAATCTGGTGATGCAATGGGGATTTGGTACTCAGGATGTAATGGGGATTTGGTACTCAGGAGGTAATGGGTCTTCATTAGCAATATAGGACGGTCACACTCTGGCTTTTAGAGTAGGAAAGCCGGCGTCTAGTCTTCTCGGATAAGGACGAAAAACTAGGAGGTCCTATGTGCACGTTGCGCACGTCAATAATCCCTTGGCAGTTTTAAAATCGTAAAAGAGTAGGCATAGCGGCCGCTGTCCGGGCAAAATTGATAGGAAACTTCTACTACAAAACGTTCAAAGTAACCATGAGGGCGTAATATAGCCGTAATCGTGCTGACACGCCGTAAAACACAAACTCAATCAATCAATCAATCAACCAGCGTGGTACCAATATTCCGGCGTCCTGGAAGACCCAACGTGTTCCTGATAACATTAAGTCACAGTCCCTGACATTCATAGAATCGATGCAAGGCATACTACTCGATTCGTATTGCTACGTCCTACGGACAGAGTGGGCATCACCGGTCAAGGATTTAAGTGAACCGGCATGGGCGAACCTGTACGAGTGAGTTGGCATGAGTGGACTGGCATGAACAAGATGGTAGTCTACAAGCGAACCAGCATGTTCACTTGTTTACGTCTGCAGAGCGCCCCTTCGCATGAATTACAGGCACAAGCTTGCTCCTGCCGTTTTGTAGTGTGTCTTGATCGACCAACGTACCGCATTCCACGTCATCCAGTGTTTCCAACTGACGTCACAGATCAAAGCTTCCGTTCATTTCAGGTGCAGCACAAACGCAAGTGCGAATAGTCTCTAAATTAAAAGCTTTGTAATTATGTATCCTGGATACTTCTAGTTACGTTATCAACCAGTGTCAAAATGTAGCGGTGTCCTCTGTCCGTTGAGGGGTATAGGCCCCACTATATCAATGAAAACCCTCTGAAAAGCTCGAGTGATAACGGGAACTGATAATATCTGCTATTGGTGAATCAATAACGCAGGCCTCAACTTCCGCAGTGTAAAAGGGAGTGTTTATTGAAATCCGAGCTACAGGTAGTTTAACAACTGTCCCCGTGAACAGTACGCAGCGAGCACATTTTGATAATATTTGAGAGGGTTCCACTCGACTACTGTTCACTCCCACAGTAGTACAGCTCGTATCGCGCAAGACTTTGACGCGTTGACCGTTCAGGAATCCATCATACAAAGCCAGGTGACCCTCCTGATGACGTGCTGCCAAAACCGGTAGGCTATGTCCACACGAAAGGTTGACTTCAGTTCCAGCCTGGTCCAGTTTGCCACATTCCTCACAATGAGAGGTATCGGTATAGGTTACACACGCGCAAATGAGGTCAGATGGACTGGGTTGGACTTGTTTGTCCTGTCGAATAAATTTTGAAATATTTTTTTCCTTGCGGCCAGGAGCCCAGTACACAGAGCTTTTGCCTGTCCTAAGGCATTTGTTGCTTTCATGACCAGTATAGATTAAATTACAGCTGCACTATTTGGGGTGAGAGGTCAGGAAGAGATGGGGCATGCAAATAGGTAACCCTGCCTCCCTTGATGTAGTGTGAGGTCCCAACTGGGTTTTCATGGGGGTGGGTTCAAACTAGAGCCGGTGGTCCAAAAGTTTACTTGTCAACCCCAGTTCAAACACAGTCCCTTGTGTGTCTGTGATGCTCATCTGAAATATTTGTGAGTGGGAATGGGCAACGAAAATTAGGAGTGAGCTGAGAGCAGAAAGTCGTTACTAGTAGAATAGAGTCAAAATATTTGCGCGTGTCTAACCTATATGCCTCAGGAACTATGTACCCACAGTTGGCGTATAATTGAGAACAGTTTTTGGCAAAATGTCCCCGCTTACCCACCTGTGACATTCTAAATGTCTGCTAGCATTATTACTTGCTTGGGGTTGACATTTTGAGATCTTTTGGTTGTTATTTCGGGGTTGTGCAGTCACACGCGAATCTGCCGAATGCGGGCGCTGATTTATCGGCTGCGAATTCTGAAAACGCCTTGTAGAATTTCGTGGTCGGAATGGTGGGTTACGGTTTTTATTGATCACAAACCCAGTAGCTCCAATCTGAGCTTCCTGAACTAATCCTTTGGCGATTGGTTTATCAAGGTGTGCTTCCCTATACTGTTCACTGAGAATGGTAACTTCTTCTACCGTCTGGGTTTCCGTTCTCTCAAGAAAGTTACTAAGTCACGATGGCAGCTGCTATAAATTTGATCTCTGATAATAAGGTCTCTTAATTTATGAAACTCTTGATCTATCTCTGCCAGTTCCATCCACCGGTCAAGGTAAATGGATAATCTACAAAGGCAGAGAAATCGTCTTTCTGCTCTGCTCGGGCGGTTGTAAATTTCTCACGGAAAGCCTCCTCAGTATGTACGAAGCGCCTCAAGAGTAACACCTTGACTTTGTCATAATCATTTGCATCGTCCAACGGTAATTCCCGGAAATAATCCAATGATTTTCCTTGTAATAGCGTCACTAAGCAGGACGCCCAATTTTCTCGAGGCCACCCCGCCGCCTGTGCATGTAATTCAAACCTATGTAAGTAAGAATCAATATTGTCAACTTTGTCATTGAAATATGGCAATTTTGGTTTAGCTGCCCCATTGGATGCTGACCCATTACTAAGAATACTTGTATGAGATTCATTCTGAATTCTGGCCATTCTAATCCGTTCCTCGGATTCTATCCTATTTGTTTCCAACTGACGTTCTAGTTTCCTAAGCTATAGCGCTCTCTCCCTCTCCTCCTCTCCTTCTCTTTCTCTCTCCTCCTTCTCTCTTGCTCTTTTTTCTAATCATTCCTCTCTTTCTCTCTCCTGCATTTCCTTACACTGGCGTGGCCCATTATACAAGTTCCGTCCCGTCTAACCCGGAAAGCTTACCTAGTTCTATAAAATTCTGTAATGATTCCATTACTGTAATGTACAATCTCTCAAGTGTCACTATGTGTAATTGAAGACAATAATCTATACCAATACTACTTCCTGTATTATTGCAGCGCTACTGCTGTCACGTGTCTACCGGACACGAAACTAGTTCAATTCAATTAATGGCGTGAGCAATTTTATAACGCCCTCACGAGCGATGATAATACTACTGCAGTATAACTTACTGCTAGTTCGCGCACGTGTTCGCTTGCGCGCTAGGGTTATACTACTACATTTGTGCGCTTTGGTGCGAATATCATTACTATAATCCTCCCCCAGGGTGAGACAGTAATGGCCTGGGTAATTGTATAGTTTTTACTTACTTCCAAACTTCACCACTGAATGGTCGAATACTCCTTACCTGTTTGGTCAAGTTTGACTTTTTGTGAGTGTAGATATTCAGGGTAATTATTAGCGCGGGTATTCAGCGTGGATATTAATTCAACTACCCATCATAGCATTAAATTGCCACGGAAATAATAGTACTACACAACTGTAGTATCAAATTCTCTTGACGAAGGGTAGTTAGGAAGTAAAGTATAGTGTGATATCAAATTAAATTACGATAA
>JAWQUT010001360.1:11679-29020 GCA_033807755.1 Ellobium chinense
GGAATATGATGTCGGTGAAAACACATCAACACCTCACCTCACACAATCGCGAGATAAAGCCCCCACTTATCCTCGCACCTTTCCCCGCACCTTTCCCGTGCTCGCTGGTTGATGCCGGCCGTTACCGTGAATTGGCGTGAATGCACAAACTGTGTGCAGTTGTGTATATCAGATCAGGGTGCCGTTAAGACTTATTGATTCCAAAACTGCATCCATTTAACCGTCGTTTATTTTCTGTAACGTATGCAGAAAAGTTGATGACAATTATAATAGCCGTGTATATATCCAGCACCAAGGCAGTTCGTAGTAAATATCGTGTCTTATGCATGCAAAATCTCAAACCCAGTCAGACAGCTGTTTGGATGGAAGTGCTAGATTATCAAATTAAAAAAAAAATCACCTCGCTGCGCCTCTGATATCATCTTGTTATTTACGGCATGTGACTACACAAACTCGTGTCGACCAGACGTTGGAGGTGAGGTCCCAGTATCGATAAGTATTCAGGCCGTTGAAGGGAACTTTTTTCGCTTGTTATCTTGTAAATCCAGATTCCAGGTAGATCTGACCCCGGCTACGGCCCTAATCTGAAATTGATGTGTAATCTTTTGAGTGAATAATTATGTGAGCATAGGGGACTGAGGGGTTGGACGGTGGATATCTTACTTCAGTCGAGGGGTGGTGGCAGGAGAAGGGAAGGGGATTTTGAAAAGGATAAGAGCTACAGAAAGAGACAACACCAAGTGTGAGCCAAGGGGACTGAGGAAGTGGGAGGAAGGATACACTGTATATTTCTTGAACCGAGGGGTGGTGACAGGGGCGAGGAGAGGATCTTGATAAGGATCGGATAAGGGCTTTAGAAAACAAAGACAAAGAGTGTGGGATAGTATGTCTTAGTGTCTGGGGTAGGGGTAGGGTTTACTGAGAACAACAACGCCAATAGGACGTGAATCATAGGAGAGGGTTGATATGTCAGAGATATAAAGGGAGGGAGTATATGGTCCAATAGGCACGTTCACAAACACTTAAAGGGATAGGGGAAGCTATTTGCTTCACAGCCTAAAAAATCCATAGTATTTTTTCATAAATTTTCAACCCCTTGCCCATTTCCTTCGCCCAAGCGCTCCCGAGAAAACGCAGCTTGAAAGTCGGGATTTTCACACCCTGCGGGCCGCCATGACTGGTCGTCCGGTCAGCGCGGGAATAAGGCTTGACGTCAGAAAGCGAGAGGCAAGCTAGTAGTAGTCATTATGCAAAGAGAGTTATCCACATGCAATAACTTTATGCCTTTTTTTTTCATTTATCGTTGAGAAAAGTCTTTTGTTAAATTGTGTGAACAACTGCCAGACTTTGATCCCGGTACTGTAACCTTAGAAACGGGAGAATAAAATAATATTTGAGAAAAAGGAACATCTGTCTGACCTTGTTTATTAATGTTTGCACTGCCTTTGTTTTATTGTCTGCTGTGTAGTTTAATAAGCGCTTACATAAATCAATCAAAAGGCTTACAAGAGCAGATCAAAAAGGGGGTACATCGACGTGAAATTTATTTTGACATTCTTATTTTGGTCAGAGATGACCACGGGATCATTTTTATGGAATACCCGTGAAAACTTTTGTAGTTTTGAAAAATTGGATCGGTCAATCGGTCTTCGCTATCAGTGAGGGGAATGAGGTATATCCTAGTATGGGTTGGGTGGGCATGAAGAGAAAGAGGGGGAAGGGGGGAGGCGTGGATAAGGCAAGGAGCAATAGGGTGGTGGAATAAGAATCTAGGAAAAAACACGGGGTAATGACAAAAAAGAATTAATAGACGCTAATAGAGAGAGAGAGAGAGATAGAGAGAGAGAAGCCAAAATGCTTTTATCCCCTGAGTCACTGTTCACTACCTGCCTTCTTGCTGTTTTTCAACTCAGACTTTCACTTTCTCTTATTGCTTCTATTCTCTCTCTCTCTCTCTCTCTCTCTCTCTCTCTCTCTCTCTCTCTCTTCCTCTCAACTCCAAAGACACTGTAAATGTAATGTCTTTGCTTCACCCCTGTAATTGTGCCCACCCACCTATCCCCTCCCTCCCCCTCCCCATCTGGTAACTGTTGCTATGCTCAACGTGGCATATTCATGCTAACTTCTATGGCCCTTTTCATTTTTCTCTTTGATCGCGGAGACCAGTTCTTTCTTTCCAAAGATTTCACAGGTATTCTCCAAATTATTCCCGTGGTCATCTCTGGCCAACATAAGAGTGTCAAACTATTTTCACGTCGATATGCCAGCTTTTTGACCGGCTCTTCGACGCATGTTCATTGATTTATGACTAGTGATGTAACTAACACCGCTCCTAAGCGCAGAAAACACTGCCTGAGACAATAGTTACTTGTCAATCAAATCCTATCCTGCTGTGCAACATCTTAACAACCTATGTGCCCTTCAGGCAATGATAGAGAATGTAAGAACCGTAGACCAATGAGACTGAGAGCTCATTAAACAATACAAGGGGGAAAACGGCCCAGACAACCATACATAGGCTATGCATACATTAATAAAGCGACTCACTCAGTGCCCAGACAGATGCTTCTTTTATACAATATTCATCCTGCTTTTTCTAAGATTACAGCATTGCAATCAAAGTCAGGCACTTGTTCACAGTCTTCAACAAAAGACTTAATGATCATATATAAAAAAAAGGCATAAAATTTAGCACCAAGGAAAGTTATTGCAAGTAGATAAGTCTCTTCGCACAACGACTATTAGTAAGTATTAGCTCGCCTCTCGCTTTATGACGTCACGCCTTATTCCCGCGCTGACCGGACGACCAGTTATGGCGGCCCGCGCGGTGTGAAAATCCCGACTTTCAAGCTGCATTATCTCGGAAGCGCTCGGGCGAAGAAAACGTGTAAGGGGTTGAAAATTTATGAAAAAATATTGCGGATTTTTAAGGCTGTGGAGCAGATAGCTATCCCTGTTCCTTTAATGCAGAGAACTGAGGGCACAGGTAAGCCTGGAATTTTTTATTGACGAGATATTAGATCAAATTATACATCATTTAACAAGGTATGAAGATGCCAATGTTTTTTTCATTGTTGGCTATATTAGGTTTTACACCCGTCATTAACTTATTCTGGGGTGCCGTGTCAAAATACTTTCCAAACATGTTGTTTAGCTCTTCCTCCAAATTTTGACACAAACAAAAAAAAAAATGCACCTGAACCAGTAAGCTTCTTTCGAGAACTTAGGCAGTGATGCAGACAACCTAATATGTTAGGCCTTTTCACTCAGTAAACAGGGTAACCTTACCCGCCCAGCAACAACCACAAATTTTATACTTGAGTGACTAAACCTCGCCTATTCTGAGTCTACACATATATTTGCACCTAACTAAGCCTTTGAGATTAAAATCCAACCCCTTTCCCACCTCCCGATGGCCAGTTTTCTGATTTTATAGGGACTGCCATACCCAACAACAAAAACAAAACAGAGGCAGGCGATGCCTATGCAAGAAAAGAAACAAAAGAATAAGGCAGTAGCATGGGTAGGAAACTGACGCAACTGTTTGATATATTACAGGGATGTAAGTTTCCCGTTAATTTCCGTTAAATCCGTTAGTTTCACCGTCGGCGCGATTCTTGTTCGTTAGACCGACAGCAGGAACAGAAAATCTGTTTTTGCACGGGCGAGGAAATAATTAAAAGTCGAATTTGGCGAAACCGTTAAGATACGTTTTAGAATTTCCCAGTCGTCCGTGCTATCAAATAGTGCTGGGCCGATACCACAATTTAGGTATCGATTCGATACTAAGTACTTTTTCTAGGAATCGATACCGATACCGAGTACTTTGGTAGGTCCAGTAAACGTGCATTAGTGTGTTTTAAAATTCGTTACTTAATCATTCAAGATAACACATATAAAGCAAAAATCAAAGTTGCGCTGCAGCTTTTGCAGAATTCTTCACTCAACTCTTTAAAAGACAAGGAAATAGATAATTACTGAAGAGTAAACATAAATGCTTCCATCCTGTGTGAAACTGAAACAAACCATCAGATCAGATCAACTCTTAACAGCTTCAAAAAAAAGGTGTCATTTAAATGAGATCCAGCTTGTAAGCAAGTTATAAACTTCAGTTTACAACAGAACACTATCAAAATTATACAAATCAAGGTCATTGTACTTTGATAAGTCTACTCTGTGCTGCCGCTAAGATCATGCGCTTTTTGCCTACAGCGAGAGTGATTTTTTTCCCCCTACATTTTCTTACACACGATTTTGAAGCAAATTTAGTGGAAATATCCTATAAACTTGCTGTGTTAGATGAGAAGAATCAGGAATTTTACCGACATTGTCATACGCTTCCCGACATTTGGAAATAGTTTTTGATAGGCGGTTGTCCTCGCTTAGGAGAGAGTGAGCTTATCCTAAAGCCATTTCACTTTATTATGAGGGAAAATTCCAAAGCGTGGCAACACTGCAAACCACAAAAATACAAAGGAATGCGCGCGCCTCAAACTTCCTTAACAGGAAGCGGCTGTTTTCGTCGCTGTCGGAATGAAATTAATTTTGCTATAAATCTAGAGATCTAAATCAATGTCTAGATCTATTAAGAATATAATCTTCTGCTGCATTTTGTTCAGGTCAGCAAAACAATTGTACGAAGTTAAAACCTGGGGATGAAAATCTTTGCGAAATAACGTCAAAATACTCGATACTTTATCAAAAGTACTCGCCAATACCGATACTCTAAAAAGTACTCAGTATCGAGTACTCACTATCGATACCTGCCCAGCACTACTATCAAACACTGTTGCCATCGGAGGGCTGACAAATTTGGTGGCGGATTTGCTGCCGGTTGCCTGCCCTGCACGGAGGACGTACCTTGGAACAAAACATGGATATTTGTCTCTTATTTGCCTTTTGTCTGGTCATGTCGACGGCCTCAGATAATACCCGCAGGACTCTATTGTGGCGCCATGTGTACCGCCCTTGTGCCAGTGCCACTTTGCAAGCTCTCCGTTGTTAGTATTTGCAGAGTGGGCATTTAACGTCTGTGGTCTTTCCCCATTTCTTGAGGTTTGCGCCAGCGGGTAAGAGGTCATACACTAACTGATGATGAAGCTTAATCGCAGTGGTGCCGTGTGCCATATGTTGTTTCAAGTCAGAGATCTTTGCAGCGCATATTCCCATGTCGTCCACTGTCCCCGTTGGACCCGGTGCACTGCTCTCTGGACTCAGTATCTCATCCTCTGATTTCTCGGATGACCATGTCTCTGCGCTCCTTCTGGTTTGTCGGTTTGTGTGTAGCCGATGACCTTTTTCGCTCAGCAGTAGTGCCTCCTTCGCCGTGTCAACTGCTGCACCGACTTTCTACTTCCCTCCAGTCTTCAGTGTGGGATAGACAGACAGAACCAATCCGTCTGAGGATTCCTGAAGCATCATTGGAAGTCTGGACTTCCCAGCTTTATATTCTTCCAGTACCGACTTGAATGGAAGTGCAAGTTTGGCACTTGTACAGTAGAGGGCAGTGTCTGTCAGACATGACATGGTGGCATTCCTAACCACTTCCTTGTGAACTTATTAATCTTCCTCTTGATTGCCTAAACAGTACTTGAACTTATTTCGTAGACAAGCAGGCGCCATAGCAGCTTTGGTATCAGCATGAACTGGAGGCACCAAATCTTGACCTTGTCGATGAGCCCACACCGGACAGTACGCAGTAGTCCATCTTTTGCCATGTTCTTGGTTTGCTGGACAGCACTGGTATCGCGAAGGTTGGCATCGTACAGCCTGCCAGGGCTTTTCACTGGTTCTTCACCGACTGTTGGTCGACCACAGTGAATATGACATCAGCTGGCTTCCCTTTCCTCAGAGTCAAGCTTCTGGATTTCTTAGGCCTGAATTTCATGCTGCACCATGTGATCAGTTCGTCTAGACGTCTCAACATTTCCCATGCTTCACTCTCTTTTGAAGTCAGGATAATTGTATTATCCATGAACGTTTTTAGTGGTGGCATACGACATCCATGTCCTAGGCTGGGGCCATTCCCTGCGCTCTCTGCAGCTTTCAGAATTACTTGCATGGCCAGCACAAATAGTATCGGGGAAATGGTACATCCCATGGCAATACCCATTTGTAGATCAACCCATCGCGTCGTGTATTTCTTGGTGGAAAATCTGATCTGGAAGCCAGCGAAGGAAATCCGCAGCATGATTCTTATTGGCTCTGGGACATGGTACATATCCAACGCCTGCCATAGCATCTGATGTGGTACAGAACCATAAGCATTTGCGAAATCCAACCAGATGACGTATGGATCCAGCTTCTCCAGCTTCTCCGTCTTGGCCCTCTGAATGGCTTCCCAGATCATTGTGGCATGTTGTAAACATCCCGCAATTCCTGGAACGCCTCATTTTTTGTACAGTAGTCTCGACATATCCATTCTCCATCAGATAGGCAGTCATTCTGGACGCCGTCACAGAGAAGAATATCTTTCCTTCCACATTGAGGAGCGATATGGGTCTGAAGTGCCCAATTTCTGAGGAGTTTTGTTCCTTCGGGATATGCCGTGTGCCTTCCACCACTCCTTGCTCACATGCAGCTCCTCCCAGGCTTGCTTTAGTAGACGATGCAGTCGCTTGAGTACGCCTGGGCATCTCTTGTAAAACACATAGGGGACTCCATTGGGGCCCTTTTATGGTACAAAACTATCATTTGCATGGGGAGCACAGCTAGATAATTAAGACACAGCACAGTAAGATTGGATGTGAATGATATTAGTGGAGGTGCTAGTTGCATCACTGGTCATAAATCAGTCAACATGCAATGAAGAAACGGTCAGAAAGCTGGTACATCGATGCCAAACTCAGTTTGACACCTTTATATTGGTCAGAGATGATCACGGGAATATTTTAAAGAATGCTTGTGAAATCTCTTGTGGTTTGGAAAGAAAGAACCGATCTTTACCATCAAAGAGAAGAATGATATGGACTATTGCATGGACATGCCATGTTGAATATAGCAGCAGGGGTAAGATGGGGGAGGAGAAGCCAGGAGGAGATAGATGGGTGGGCACAATTTCAGGCGTGAAGCAAAAGTGTTGTAGAGAAGAGGGAGAGAGAGTGGAGGATTACGAAACAACTGGCGAAAGTTAGGGCTTGAGTTATAAACGGTAAAAAGCCAGATGACCTGCAACGAACGGTGACTTAGTTTCGCCCCCCCCTCCCCTCCTTCTCCCTCCCTTCTCTCTCTCTCCCTTTATATTTCTATCCCTCCCTTCCCTCTCTCTTTCTATCTCTCTCTCTCTCTCTCTCTCTCTCTCTCTCTCCCCCTCTCATCTGTGTTCAGTTTTATTTTTCTTTATCCCCAATATTCCCTAGATTCTTATCCCACCACATTCCTTTCCCCTATTGCCCCTTGTCTTCTCTCACTCTCTCTCTCTCTCTCTCTCTCTCTCTCTCTCTCTCTCTCTCTCTCTCTCTCTCTTGTCCATGGAATTGTGCCTACCCAACCCATACTAGGTCATCCTTGACCAGCATCAGGGTGTCAAAATAAGTTTGGTGTCGATATGCCTGCTGTTTTGACTGGCTCTTGAAAGCCTAATGATTGATTTATGACTAATGATGCAACTAGCACCACTCCTTAGCACAGAAAGCATTGACTGAGACAATGGTTAACTGTCAGTCAACTCCTATCCTGCAGTGCGGTGTCTAAATTATCTGAAAGTGCTCCTCCAGCAAATTTCATACTGTCAGAATCGTAGACCAATGAGAGCTCACTAAACCATACAGTAGACAACCATAGGCTATACATACAGTAATAAAGCAACTAAAACAATGCTCCGATGGATGCTCTCTTTGACAAATATTCAACCTGCCTTTTCTAAGATTACAGCGTTATGATCAAAGTCAGGCAGTTGTTCATTCTTTACAAACGACTTTATATCGATTATATAGAAAGAATGCATACAGTTTAGCACCATGGAAGGTTTTCACATAGGGATAACTATCTTCACATACCGAGTGCTAGCTTGCCTCTCGCTGTTTGACATCACGATTTAGACCTGCGCTGAAGGTAAGGTCAGTTATGGCAGCCTGCGCAGTGTGGAAATCGGACTTTCAAACCGCTTTTTCTCGGAAGTGTTTGGGCGAAGGAAGCATGTGTGGGGTTGAAAATTAATGAAAAAAAAAACAATGTAGATTTTTAATAAGGCTGTGTGTGCACCTACATCAACTCACAGTACTGTCATCCTAACAATGTCACCATTAAAACCAATCTGTGTACACCGAATATTGAACTGTTGTATGTACAACTGAGGCCCTACTATCTGCCAAGGAAGTTTACCAATGTTTATATCAATGTGGTATGATTATATCCCTCCCAACGCTAACACACTGCTCGGCACTGACGCTCTTCTGGAATGCCTTAGTGACCAAGAGACCAAGGGGCCGGACGCAGTAAAAAATCATCCTGGGAGACTTTAACAACTGTTCCCTTGATACCAGTCTGCCTACTTACCACCAGTACGTTAACTGCACCACCCGAAAAGATAGAACTCTAGACCTTTGTTATTGTAATGTAAATGCTGCATATTCATGTAGCACACTGCCCCCACTTGGAGACAGCAACCATAAATATTCGACTCACACTGATGTACAAGCCTAAACTGAAACGGGAAAAACCGACCAGGAAAGAGGTCAAAATCTGGTCTGAGGAAACCACTGAAGTGTTACAGGTGTGTTTTGAAATGACTGATTGGAATGTATTTTTGAACTCTTGTATTAGCATTGATGAACCAACTGAGACGGTGAACTTCTACATTCTTTTTTGTGAAGATATCATTGTGAAAAACAAAAATGTTATTATATACCCAAACAGTAAGCATTGGATGACGACAGAACTGAAAAAACTGCTGCTCGAGAAAAAGCGAGCTTTCTCCAGTCACGATCCAACAGCTAGTCTAGGCAAAAATTGAAGTCAAGGAAAAAATAAAAGCATGCAAAATGGTATTTAAAGAGAAAATAGAACAATGTTTTCAAAACAATAACACTAAAGACTGTTGGGCGGGACTTAAAAAGGTCACTGAGGGCGTGTTGGTGTGTATGTAGAGAATGAATGTGAGTTTGCAAATGAATGAGTTTTATGTACGGATTGACTTTGATTGTCATGATTTTTCATCTGTTCATGAAGAATTGAAAAAGTGACTCAAGCACTCAAACATTGTCCGCTTTCGAAAAAGTCAGTGAGTTATTCAAAAATGTTAACGTGAGCAAGGCATGTGGGCCTGATAAGATAAGCGGGAAAATATTAAATCTTTGCGTAGACCAATTGGCTCCAATCTTTACATCTATTTTTAATATGTCTTTTACTCACCACTCCATCCCCACCATTTGGAAAACGCCTGAAATAATTCCGGTCCCTAAGAGAGCCAAAATATCATGCAACAACGATCCACGGCCTGTTGCCTTAACTTCTATTGTAATGAAGTTCCTCGAGAAACGTGTTAAGTAAACTTCTATCTCAAGTGAATGATTATTTAGATCCTCATCAATTCGCAGACAGCCTAGAAGTACTGAGGATGCTATTCTTTTGTTTCTTGACAAAATTTATCACCATCTTGATACACCAAGGAATTACGTACAAATATTAGATCTATTTGTGGATTTTTCCTCAGCGTTTAATACGCTTCAACCCCATCTTATGATAGAGAAATTATCTTACATGAATGTCAGTACTGAGCTTAAAAGCTGGATATTTGAATTCCTCTCNTGTAAATTCAGGCGCGCCTCAAGGAAGCGTGCTCTCCCCTGTCTTGTGCACGACTTATACCAACAACTGTCAAAGTAAATACAACAATGTGCCATTGATTAAATTCGCTGACGATACCACTATTTTTGGACTAGCGTCGAATGATGATGAAGAGGAATATTTTAACCAGATTGAATGTTTTACAAAGTGGCGTGACAACGAACCAATATCTATTTTTAAGTATCAGCAAAACAAAAGAAATGCTAATCGATTACAGAGTCAAGAAGAGTCCAGTCGCTCCACTGATCATTTAGGGCGAAAACGTGGAACGTATCCCGTATTATAAAATATTAAGGCATAATAATTGATGAAAAACTACCATGGCATCATCAAATAGAACAGCTGTATAAAAAAAAGAAATCAGAGACTTTATTTCTTAAGAAAATTACGATCCTTCAACACCCCAATAAATCCCATGAGTCTATTTTACACCGCAACATTGCAGAGCATCCTCACATTTGGTATCAGCTGCTGGGGTGAAAACATTACAACACAGGATAAAAATAAGATCAATCGTATACAAGAGCTGCAAAAATAATAAGTTCTGACCTACCTTCTTTTGAGGATTTGTATCATGTAGGAAAGTGCTCTTCGAAAATACAGAAAATAATAATTATCTGATCAAAGTCACCCATTATTCACATGCTATGAACATAGCGGTAGACTGTTTTCACAAAAATCTCGAACTGAGGAATATCGGAATTCCTTTGTACCCTTTTCGGTGAGAGTGCAACGCGACTCTTCTTGATTCTGCTATGCAGACCTATGGTGATCCAAATGTCGAACCTGTCTGTCTCAAATACATGTATGTAAAGGTGTACGGTGTGCATCTTCGTGTCTGAGAAGTAAAGAGAAGTGCATGTGCACGCGCACGCGTTAGTGTGTGGGTGTGTGAGTAGGTGGGTGAAAGAGGAGAGAGAAACGACAGTGTGTGCAAGTCCAGGTATACAAGGGAGTATCTGCTCCCATGAGTATTTTGCTTTATGTATTTCTGTAAAATATCCATTGTAATCACTGTAACAAAGACACATTTCCCTTGTGGATGAATAAACATATCTCACCTTACCTTACCTTACCTTACCTTACCTTACCTTACCTTACCTTACCTTACCTTACCTTATCTTATCTTATCTCTTTAAAATGAAATCAAGTGTTTGAAAAGCAACAAAACAGGGGTGTCTAAATTGCTTTTACCTGGGAGAATTTGGGGACCAAACTTTACCAGGATTTTTTACATTCTTTTGCTGTGTGGGTAGTGGAGAAAGTTTGTGCAATCAGGAGTAAGGTATCTGTGTTTATTATCTGTTGAAAAGGGATTATATGTTTGATAATTTGCATACAATACTTCCATAAATGACAAGGTAGCAACTGCAAGCTTCTGCAAATAAAAGCAGTTTCCATCTGTGTAGAAGATCACCGCTAGGAGTGTTGCCTCTGTTTGTTTTCACAATTACTGGTTCATTATGACATTGATTGACGGAATAGCATCGTTATTAATTTTACTCTCCTTTGAACAGAAATAGTTCAGTCTAATGTGTCATCCGGGCAAGAAAAGCTTGTTCTTTGGAATGCACATGGGGATGCGAGGGGTGGTTATAGTTCTTCCAGCAAGGATGACCAAACTTTTTCAGAACAAGAGCCAAACTGCATAATTATGGAAAAGAGCAAAAAAGAGAAACTATAGGCCCATCAGTCAATCTGGAAAGGAACTACTGTGGTCAGGATTTAACATAAGACAAAAAATTTACAATAATATCTCTGTGTATTAGATATATGTGGGTATTGTTACTATCATAAGGCAATAAGAAATTATTGTTAAATGGTAACAAATATCATTTTTCAATTCATATTTTTCAAGAAATGGTAGAAGCTAGATCACTTTTAATACTCAACAGTTTACTTTTTGTATAAAAAAATTAGTCAGTATTGACCTAAAGTCCTTTGAAGCCAAACAAGCAAAGGAGCCAGTCAGTAAATGTGGGAGCTTTTAACCCGTGCGGCGATGATCGACTTTAGTTACTTACTCTGATGATCGGGTCTTATAGGTATGAAGATGCCAATGTTTTTTTCACTGTTGGCTATATTAGGTTTTACACCTCTCATTAACTTATTCAGGGGTCCCGTGTCAAATATACTTTCCAAACATGTTGTTTAGCTCTTCCTCCAAATTTTGACACAAAGAAAAATGCTCATAAACCAGTGAGCTCTTGAGAACTTAGGCAGTGAAGCAGACAACCTAATATTTTAGGAAAGGCGGGGAGTAGTTCCCTGGGAGAGTCGAGCAACTCATTGCTGATAACTCAAGAGAAGACGATGCTGTGGTGTTCACTATGGGTCTGTGCTGCGAGGCAAGAAATCAGGATACGGCTTCTCACTGAGAGGCAGGGTCATCGCCGAGTATAGTGGAGAGTAATCAACGACTTCTTCCAAAATGAGAATGAAAGTAGAGGCAGCCACCGCGGCTCGTAAGTGAAGTGGTTCTCTGGGACCACAGTAGCAAAGGCAGTCACTGTGACAGACTCACATTCCATGCTCCTATAGCTTGAGTGTATGGACTATCTGCTGACCTCCAGGTTTCACAGAACCATAATGATCTATTGTCCAGGACATGCTGGGGTCCATGATAATGAAAGAACTGATCGGCTGGCGGCTGATGCCCCTGTGGTGGGGACATTAGGATGGATAAGGCATATATAGTAAAGTCACTGAAAGATTGCCTGTTATCCGCAAACATAGCAAGCGAGGAGGCTGTGGTCCTCAGACTGCAAGAGTTTGTGATTACAAGAGGGCCAGATCATAAGAAACGGCTAGTGAGGAAGGGGACAGAAGGGTTACACAAAGGGCAGCTGGCACCATCGGCAATACACCGTAAGTCGTTTGCTGCCGAGGACTGAACACATATCGGTCTGCCCACAGTTCTGCAAATCCGTAACCACTTTACGCCTCCTATCAGTACCATGACAGTATGATTAATCTGAGGGTTTTAAGATCTCCATCCTTTATTTGTGTGGGTGAGTTTGAGTGGTTCAATGGGTATACCTTTTTGTAGTAGATCTATGATCATATGTTAATGATGTTGCTGGAGGAAAACACAACACTTAACAAACACATAACTTAAACTAAGTTAAACCCTCAGATCCCTTGTAGCTTATGACATTCATAAGAATGAACAAGATACTGAAAGTGGTCCTCGCCTGGTTTACGAACACCTCTTTAAGTGGCAAATCTTCTATAACAGTATCTCTTCTTCTCCTTCGAACTGTGTCCTGGCCGTACAATGATTTTTTTGTTTCATCACCTTCGATTTTATCTATGACTTTCCATGTAAATGTCAAAATGTTTTCTCTGTTGTCATCACCCTCCATTGTGCGAATTAAGACTTCGAGGCCTACAACTTTATCGGGACAAGAAGCAGCTAATCTTGATGTTGTTAAGTAGCACATTAAATTGAAAGTAGGGCATGCACATCGAAAATAATTTTCCGCTTTTCAATACTTTTTCTCTCTAAAAATAATTCATGGTACCCACCGACTCAAGTTTGCGAAGAAAGAGCATCGTTCTGTTACCGTGCGCGTATGTAATATGACGCAATAAGGAGAGCTAGAGTTACCGGGTTTGGCCCTTGCGTCCAGAATTATTCCCCTTCCCCGATCAGCAGAAGCCTGTGGCAAAAACGCTGACGTCACTTACATTCCAGCAGCTACAGATACCTCTACCTTTCAATGTATTCTTCAGCTTTTAATTAAGGTTCTGGTATTCCAAATTTAAACGTAAAAAGTATTCTACATTTTTACTGTCTCAGCATGATTTTGTTTGGCATATCTACTATGCACAGAGGAATTAAAACATTCATACCAACATGCTATCACCTGTCCGCAGAGCACTGGCTAGACAGCTTCGCCATGTGGCTAGAACGTATTTGACGTATGTTTATGGCCGCCACACACTTAGTGGTTGTAGCAGTTCGGACTTTGGATTATGTAACCCTGTAGGTTGTCTGGGGCCAGCAGAGGCATATTATTATGACAGACACTTGAAAGACTGTTTTATTGGAATAATAGGATATCATATGATTTAATATGGTCTGTAGGACGGTGCAGTCTTCCTTAATGAAGCGTATTATAAGCCAAAACAATATTAGAAAGCCTTGGTAAAAAAAAAATAATTGAAGCCCTCACCTACATCTCATAATAGTCAGAGGTATGGACTTTTCTGTATTTGCTATTAAACAACTTTAGCATCAACAAGAAGAAAAATCCCAACCACTAATGGCTCTTAGAAGTTATCGGGTCTTATACGACACGATCACCAGTGGCTCTATAAAAGTGATCGGGTCTTATATGACCCGACCATCAACAAGGAGGGGTTGTCAAAAAAAAAAGTGGTCGCTCAGTAACTAATGGATGGAATTGGTTGATTTTTTGTACAGTATGAGAAAAATGATTTTTAGGAAAAGTCACAAAGTTTCAGGTCTGAGAAGTGATTTTTAAGCGAAAAACACATATTTGAAGATGCCCCCTGGTCGTATAAGACCTGATCACCATCGCACAGGTTAAAAAGAGTCCAAAATCTGGTACTGTATTTGGTTCCGAAAGAGCGTCAGCAACTGTGATTTGGGCAGAGGTCAAGGGGAAGCCACTCTGCGATTTGCCTTTTCTACTTAGGCCTACTCTGTTGATGATATTGATATATAATATGTACTCATGAAAATTGTTTTTAGATGCTATGGTTTTCATCTTTATGTTTTGGTGTCTTTCTATGCATGGAATGGATTAGACATAAGCAGGCCCATCACTCGCATCAGAAATAACCTGATTGTTTTCATCTGGGATTTGAATTTTCCTTATCAGATTTCCTGAGTATGCTAGTAGTTATATTAAATACTTTACAGATCGGCACTCAGGAAGTTGGGCAGTTTGGTGCATACCATGATTCAAGTAACTTGTAGAAGTAAAAGAAAATGGCAAAAGAGCTTTGTTGAGAGAGCAAGCCATTGCTACACAGCCGCAGGAAGAGCAAAAGATAGGATCTGTGTTTAGATTGGTAGAGAACCCATTTGTATATACTTTCATGACAGAAAGTTGACACTTGATCCAGTGGGAAAAACGTTCCGAAGTAGCCAGTCCACCTTCTTAACTATTTACAATTTCAGATAGATTTATTTTCGTATCTGTTTTTTTTTTTTTTCCTCAGCATTGGCAACTGGCAAGGCACCACAGCCTACACGAACAAAATGAAATATCTCTTCACTCTACGGTTGCTTCTGATTTACAACATATTATCTGCAGACTGTATCCCACTGTATATGTGTAGTCAAGGATATTGCTCATTTGGGACCTTCTTCAATGGCACTGCCTGTGTGGAATGTCCAGAAAGTAGGTGAAAAACAAATTTTATTTCTGGTAAATATTCATAAACGTTGAACACTGGTCAAATAACAGTTTAATGTTTGATACTCATGTTAATGTTGTATTTGTAATGTGAGAGGTGGAAAGGGTGCCATGGCCATGGGTGAACACAAGGCTGACACATGGAAGTTTGTTAAAGTTTAAAATTGCTGTGAAGTTAATGTCCCCATGGTGTAGTGTTGCATATTCAGATTGCATGCAAGCTGAGAGGGCTTGAGTTTAATCTTTGGTAGGGTCAAAAATTGATGATGTTAGTTTTTTTTAGCCATTCTTCACAAATCTTTCACACTAATTTAGAAAAATCCCAAGTAACAATTTTTTTTAGTTAAATTGGGTTTAGATTTACATTCCTCCCCTATAATGATGTACTGTATAATGGACAGCATATGCTTTACCTCCTGCTTACATAGTCTCAAACTGTTGTATTTGCTGACCATGGTGTATAAAGTGTCAATGGAAAACATATTTTCATACCTGATTGAGGTAGCTCATTCAATGAGATGATTTGGAAGTAAAAAATTATAATAATCTCATGATCTTTAACAGGAATCATGTGACGCCTGTTTTGTTTGAGAAGTGTCATATTTCATGACCTGTGAAATGATCAATGCCATTAGAGAAACGTAAGTCAGGTGTGAATAGGAGCCAATCAGACCAGTTTATCGGTTAGCGCTTTTTTGCTTTACGCATACCTGCACAGTGATCAATGCTGTCATCAAGCCAGTCTGGCCCACCCATCGGTCAATCAGTGGCTTGTTCAGTCCTTTTCAGGATTACCATAACAGTCATTTTCAGAGCTTCCTTCTTGATTCGAAATTTCCTTGACATGGTGAGAAGGCTTACATGTTTCTCATTCTTTGAAGCCAAACTAAAAACCCTTGTTTCCCACGACAAACAAAAAAAAAAAAAAATCAGAGTTCATGTTCTAAAGCCTAATGAAATTTCACTTAGGTCAAACTACATGCACATAGAACTCATGCATAATTGGCTCATCTCAATAGCAGTGTATAATAGTTAACATTTGACTTGCAAGAAATCACTTTATGATGGGCCCGTTTAATCTGAAACAAAGCCATCCCGCCTAAGTGGGCTCTACTGTATATGTGAAACCCAAGTTACAGTATATTTAGAAGTGTGCACTATCCAGGAACATGCCAATTTTGATGGAAATTAGTGAGGAAATAGTGGAGATTTGAATTGTGTTTGCAAAGGCCTAATAAAGATTTTTACTTTGAACCTGCCGATTTAGAATAAGATTGCTCCATAACACTGAACTCCAGAACTAAGAAAATGGGGAGGGTTGGGTAGATATGGTGTACATACTAGTGAGGCGCTGCTCAGGTACAAAACTAGTCTGTAAGCTTCTTTATGGTTTGTATGAGTTAATGTTTCATGGAGCATTAGCACGATAATGACTGTATTGTGCTTTACTGGTTGTATGACTAAATTACTGGATCATAGTGGATTTGGGGCCTCCTATTTCAGTGGATTAGGTCATGCCACTCTCTTGTTGCACATACTACTTGTAGTAGAAAGTCTTTCAAGTACTGTATGTTGTGGTGATGACAACTTCCTCTGGTAGTGGAGAATGCAAGAGTATGCATTTTAGGATGCACTTTTATCCTCCTCCCAAGTTGATTAAATTTGCACTTTAAATCAGGGTTGGGCAAGCTCACCAAAAAAAGTCAGATCAGATCAAGATCAGATCATTATTGGAAAAATGCCCTTAGATCCAGGTTAGCTCAGTTCATGGAAAATTGTGTATTTTTCAGATCAGCTCAGTTTACCTTGATTTTTGCTCAGATCAGATCAAGATCAGATCAGTTCATCGGAGCAGAATGAGAAACCTATTTCATGATATGAGGATAAACACTTAGCAGCAGGTGACAACCAGCAGGCAGCAAATAGAATGCACAATTAATATAACAAAGCCCAAATCAGCGTTTAAATATTGGTACTAGTTAATGCTGTAATCTTAGAGAAGGCAGGATGAATATTTCATAAAAGGAGCACCTGTCTGAGCACTGAGTGAGTCGCCGCTTTATTACTGTATGCCTATGTATGGTTGTCTGTGCCGTTTTCCTCCTTGTAATGAGCTCTCATTGGTCTACGGTTCTGACATTCTCTATCATTTGCCTGAGGGGCAC
>JAWQUT010001361.1:12554-28064 GCA_033807755.1 Ellobium chinense
GGGGGGGGGGGGGGGGATGGGGGAAGGAAAGGGGAGTCAGCGTCCAAAATACGAATCTCTTTCAAAGATAGTCACCTCTTCTTCTGACTTGGTCCCCAATTTTTCATAAGGCTGATTTGACCGCGTCCTAATATGTAGGCTCACCAAATTTGGTTTTTATATCTATAAGGATTAAATTGTTCCTGAAACTTTAAAACTGAATGCCTTATCAAGATCACAGATCCTTTTCCATGTTTCTACACTCTGACATTGACTGGCAGGACCCTCCAAAACGGGGATCTTCTATGTGAGTGGATAAGTAGTATGTTTATAATGAACTTTCACAGCGATTGAGGGATTGTTATGTTCAAAATTAGAAAACTGAAATAGAGCATACTAGTAGTAATAGACTTTATAAGAGGTCAAAATAAAAAACGATTATGGCTATGAATATTATCTATCATCAGCATTTAGTCAAGGGCTTAGAAAGTCAATATCAAAAATAAGGTAAGATTCACATAATTTTAAGACATAAAAAGGAAGGTGGGGAATCCCTAAATTTAACCTTCATAATAGGCTGTGTAATACATGTACTTGTAACGTGATAGAAGATGAGTACCACTGCATCGTAGAATGTACAATATTTGAGCACATAAGATTGAACCATTTCCCTAAGTGGTACTTAACAAAACCTAGTATGGCTAGATTCCCAAATCTTTTAAATTCAAGTAATGATAAAGAACTAAAACATGTAACAATAGGATTCCATCACATTTTAAGAGAATACAAACAGTTTAAGTGACGCAAGCATTAGTTCCCTTTCTAGCAGGGAGGTGGGGGAGGTTGTTAGTTTTCTGTTACATGTGTCTGATTCAATGGGATGTTGTGGAAATTGTAATTATTAACATTAGATGGGAGAGTAATTGAGTGAGAGAGAAATTTAGTGGGAGAGTGAGACAGAGAGAGTGAGACAAAGAGAAAGAGACAGATAAGTCAATGACTAAATGTAATTTAGTAACAGTTATGTATATATGTTTTTTTGGGGTTTTTTTTTGTTTGTTTGTTTCCGATGGGTTTTTTTTCCGTTTCAGTTATTTCTTTGTATTGCTGTGACATTACAATGTATGTGGTTGGCTTTCGCCTAAATAAATATTTTCTTTTAAGATTAATTAAATAATAAATAAGTATTGAACCCAGTCAGTGATTTGGCTTATAAATAGAGGTCATAAACTTGAAGAATGTGTAAAGGAACATGACTTTCCCTATCATACTAATTACCTGTGACAAATTCTTAAGTTTATCTCTCTTTCATTCTGTCTGAGACGAACAACTCCTATGTCACCTGAAAGTGACTTTAACTACATCATTGCTCCTGGAAATACAAGAATGGCAAATTACTCAAGTAACTACTGTGCAAATATTTATTTTCGCGAGGTTCTAATATTCGCAAAATTGACTTCTCCGAGGAAAGATAATTGCTATCATTTTATCATCTTTCGTTCTTTGGGCGCCACATAATATATTTTTTGTTAACGGTTCAAAGCGGGCTACTATTAAGCCTAAAGTACCAAATTGGCTAAAAAAAATCGTGTAACCCTGATACAAAATACTTCACACGGTACATCACTGATTTCTACTCTTATTCACAAAAAAACCTTTATTCTGGGATCAGAAAAAAAAGACCCCCGCCTTATTAAAAAAAAACCCATATACACCATATTACAAACTTCGTATTTCTCCATAGCTTTACATCTACCTTTGATGCCTCTGTTTTCCCTGCATTTATCCTCCTTTGTTGAAATGAATGACCACCATTTGGTTTATTTCGTCTAGTGTATTTTCCCGTTCAATGAATGGGTGGGATAAGTTTGCGAGGTTCTGGTTGGTGCTGGACAGGTATTTTTTAAAAGCATTCTTGACAAGCAACAATGTCTGATTCTGCATTTCCAAGACACAGCAAACTTTAAATGAGGCTAAAACGTGTTGCATTTACAGTTGCAGCAATGGTTTTAAAGGTAAAGAATAGCTTTGTAGAACTCATCAAAGGCAAGTTAGGCTATGTTGATGTCGTCATAAAGGCAAAAATAAAAGTCAGTGAGCCGTCTCCCTAACCCATTGCTGCCCTCTGCTCTCTTTGTGTATAGCCCATCCAATCCCTAGTTCTTTAATTCCTCCACCCTTTCACCTGCTCCCTTTACATTATCCAACTAATCTTTACCTGACTTTTGATAATTATTTATGGCTTTCAAGATGGCTTTTAGTTGTCAGTCAATACTGGTGATACGGACCTCTCGAAGGGCATTAGCGTTATAATTAATATACCGTTAGAGGCGGACTTTAGGTGGTCAAGCTCTGTGACTCAGTCCTAGATATCACTGCAGTGGCTGTATACATAATCTTTACGTTAGTTCATGCGCTATGGTAACCAAGAGGTACTCCCGAATTGTTAGTAGTGCCCGCTGAAGTTAACACATAGGTGTAGTACAGGGTGGAAACGGAGCACTTAGTAACAAAAGTGGGGGGTGAGCAGACGCAAACATGCTCACACAAAGTAGGATAAACAGGAAAGTGCTTAAAATAGGACAAGCACATTAAAAATAATGTTCCTTTTTTCAATACTTTTTCTCTCTCAAAATTATCTATGGTGCCCACCGAGTCAATTTTGCGAAGAAAGAGCATCGTTCTGTTACCGTGCGCGTATGTAATATGACGCAATAAGGAGAGCTAGAGTTACTGGGTTTGGCCCTTGTGTCCAGAATTATTCCCTTTTCCCGATCCGCAGAAGGCTGTGGCAAAAACGCTGACGTCACTTACGTTGCAACAGCTACAGACACCTCTACCTGACAAAGCTTTTAATTAAAGGAAATTGGAATTATAAGCTATATCGTATATCAAATTGCGTGGCCAGATTTCCGAATGCGTAAATGAGAAGATATTTACGCTATCTCTTTCTCTAAGTGAGAAATTTGATAACTAAATTTCGAATCGAGATATCACGATACACGAAAGTCGTTAAATGGGAAGTGACGTATTAGTGGCGGAGCAGTGCGCCTGCGCGGACACCTTTGACCTTGTCCCACACTCTCTTTTGTTAGAATTATAAAAACCATTTCAGCTCTTCAAAATCTAGAGAAAGAAATCATGCCAACGAACACTAATGCCGAGTGGCACTGGCCTCACCTAAACTAGACTAGATCTAGTCTATCAATATTGCGAAAGTGATTAAACTTATTAAAGTCTAGAGACAATTGTGTAGCACAAACTTACATTTTGCTTCAAAACATGCATAGAGTATAGAGTGCTCGACAGCCACTGTCAGTGTTTTGCTGCTTTAGAAGCGATTATATCTGTCGGTTTTTTGAGCGTGTCGAGAACAACGAAAGAAACCTGGCATGCCGAAAAGAAATAAGTTTGTAAACAGCAATGGCAACTACAGAAACCGAGCAAACGGTGTTTACTGCGAGGGCAACTGTAGAAACCGACACAAGCAGCAGCGACTCACGACTGATCAGCTGATACTGACAGCGGCAGTCAAGAGAGTCTATTCCTGGATATATCCTCAAGCTTCCTGGATATCAGCGAAAGACTGCATGCCATGAAACCAAGAAGGCTGGAGTGTACACTCCCTCGTCGAGACGAATGGAATGGTAAGCCTGAGAGACACAGATGGATCTACACGTATTATTAGTCTAATACCAGTAACTTATTCAGTAAAGCACTGATAGAATAGATGTGGCAAAATATACGCTCGCTTCGACTGATGCTCCTGTCTCGATGGGCATTAATGTTAGGTTTAGTTTAAGGGTAGGGTTGTATTAGTACTTTATTCGGAATTAAGGTACTGATCATAGTTGTAAGAGTTACCACATATGGAAATTCTTCCAGACCCAGTCTAGATAGTAGATCAAGTTCTTTTCTATGAATTTTCTGTTCCCAATATTCCCATTAAATATTTGTGTGGCTTTCTCTAATAACAGCACCGATTTAGTCGAAATATCGATCTAGTCCATGACTTGTCTATGACTAAATGAACTGTATCATTATCGTTGCGGTGCTGTCCTTCAACATAGCCGGTTACACTTCATGGACAGTACTAAAACACACTTACTTGAGGGAAAAGAGAAAGAGTAGCCATGACACAAATGGCTATGTCGAAGGACAGCAACACAACGATAATGATACAGTTCACTTAGTCACAGAAGTCATGGACTAGATCGATTTTTCGACTAAATCGGTGCTGTTGTTAGAGAAAGCCGTGTAACCTCAGTATAAAGTACTTTTTCATAATGTTTATTGTGTCAAAGCCTCAGACCTCTAGCTTCAATAGTTTTGTGATATCATCATGCTTATTCTACATTTGCCTATATTACACGGGCCTGAGAAATGTGAGTCTTCTCAACCTGCTGCTCAATGCAAAACAATGGTTTAGCTTGTAAAATTGGGATATAATATAACAAGTCAAAATTCTACATTGATTTAATAGGAAAAAGAAGATTACTGGGAAAGCATAGTACTAATAGACTATAAACAACTCAAATCATCCAAAAAAAAAAAGGAAAAAAAAGATTTAGACTAGGAATGAGCATGAAGATATAAATATAATAATTACTGATCCAGATTCCTGAAGAGATCATATCAGAATATTGCCCCAAAATTAAAATTTTCTGTACTGAACACAGAAGACAGTAATTCAAAAATTAAATAATTTATTAGTAATATTAGTGCTGATTGCATAATAGCGTGGAATAGGAAAATTATAATCTGTAGGTGTCTGGCAGAAACCCTTGCTGAAACAGCCGTATATCTAACAAGAGCTTTTCACACCACATTTTAGCTACTGCATTTACTATATACACACACATTTGCAGTCACACTTCTTATTTAATCTATACAGTTTGAAAATAAATAATCATTATCTCACAGTCTTCATAACACCACAGAGCAATAAAATGAGCATGGTATGAAATATTGTGAGAAAACTAACAACATGTGTCAGATCACTGATCAGGTTTTGTAAGCTGACTAGTTAATTTGATTTTCTTATCTTGAATGCACATCTATATGCACATGTCCACATATGTTTGAAGGTCAGAATGAAAAAAATAAAAGTTAGATCTACATAAAACTACACATATAAAAAATATATAAGTACTTGTAATTTTCCCTCAAATTAATAGGGATATGTCACACATTTTGAATTTACTGACAACTACTTAAGAGTTGAGACACCATCCATGGGCAAAACTAATTTCAAGCTTGTTTGTGTCAGTTCTTCGCAGAATTAAAATAAACCATATATTGTAACTTTATACGGTAGTTTAAGGGATGCCACTCACTTTTCTTTGAACCATTTACGGCTTGTGAGAATTCTTGCTCTTTTTGTCTCTTAGTCTGAAACCTCCACTATCAAAGAGGTAATTCATATTATTAGATCTCTACATGAAATGACTATACAACTGCACTGCACAGGAGCAGTAGACAGACTTACCAACCCCTAAATTGCAAGGGCCAGGCAGCTGATGAGGCTGTATAAATAACATTCATCATCTACTTTGATTCTTCTCATTAGTTATTTAAATCTGTCTACCTCAATGTCAGATATTGATAGATTGTTAAAAACAAACGCTATGAAAACCCGCTTCAAAAGCTTGTATACCTCCTAAGATATGCTTGGGCTGGGATTAGGAAAGACAAAGCACATTTTTAGAAGTCCTTATTAAGATGGTTATTAGGGTGTCCCTCAAGGATTTGTACTTTAGATCTAGATATCTTGGTTTCAATTATGGTTCACATAGATCTACTTGCTCTGCGAAGTCGCCTAGCTAAATCCGCATACCGCCCATGGAAGACGAAGCAAGAGTGAACTGGGCGATCACTTGGTGTTTGAGATTTTGAGTCATTCTGATTAGCTAAGCCACCTCCAACATAAGGATTGCGCACATTATATTGCCAGATCTTAGTGCCATGGCCAGTAATAACTGGTTAGTGCGATTTTGTTATTTGTTAATCTAGATCATCCTACAGAAAACAAAAAAACATGATGCTCCTGAAAGAAGCAATCATACAATCAATTTTGTACAAAACTAATATCTCGGACCAAAACATATGGCTGCAACGTAAAAACGTAAAATTTCACAGGTCTAGTAAATGTGCGACAACAGAGCTGAGCTTTAAAGAACATGAATTATCCTCTATACTACCTAAAATATTTTCAAAGTGGATCATGCAGTATGCTACAGCAAACATTTTCAGAAGCAATTCTTAGGAGGTAAAGAGGACTTTTAACTGATCAGTCTTATGTGAGACATTTAGAAATGACTGACTGCATTATACTACTGCTTGTCTATTGATGTCTGGTCACAGTATTGCCATCTAAGTGCATGCTCTAAGTCAATCTAACATGCTCTGGAAGTTTCCCTACCAACTGACAGCCAAGAATTTGAAGAATAGTCTGCACAGGCTCTAACTCAGTGGCTATGCTTATAGTACACTTGTGCTTAATATGAAGTTCATGGTGAGTGAAGAGAGCCTTTGGACAGGAATTTTCTTTTTATTCACAATCACAGATACCGAAATTTCCAGGAAAGCGCTGTTGCATCAAGTAAGCTCTACTGCACATAAGAAATTGTGCCAACTTAATAACGTTTTCCAATACAAGTTGTTTACAAATGTGTACAAATGAACATCTATTGGCAAATGGTTTTCAGAAGTCCAATACAATATACCTTTGTGAATTTTCAGGTGTTCCTGCTTCAGCTTTACTCCCAAACCCACATCTAAGAAATGACGATGTTGGCAGGAAGTTGAGCAAGTGCAAACATTCATCACTTCTGCACAATTTCCACCTGACTGCATCACACATCACCCAGGATTCTCTTCTGTCTGTTTGGATCCCTTTGTGCTGGACACAGCCTACTATGCCCATAAACACTACTATGGGAATCTGGAATTGGACTTACAAAAGTAAGCAGCACAAATGCCAGTGATGTTTTTAAGCTAACTTTTGTTTTGTAGATATCTTAGTTTATGTGAAGCCTAATACCAAAAGCTTGATATAAGTTTATCCACACTTTCTTTTCAGTATGACAGCAGCTCAGGAGCTGTTGCTGGCTCAGAAAAGAATAATCTGAAAAAATGGGAGTAAATAAATTGGTGCTGCTTTTAGATTTAGGATTTCCAAGTTGATATGGAATCTCTCTTCTTGAAATTGACTGAGATCTAAATGTGGTTAAATGTAATTGTAACATTATTTAGCTTTGTTATAAGCCGGACAAAGTCCATAGAGCTAAAGGTCTAAGGGGAACCAGGGTGTAAAATCAGGTTCTCAAAGTTGATAAGGAATCTGTCTATTTGAAATTGACTAATGTCTAATTCTGATAAAATGTTATTGTATGATATTCAGCTTTGTCGTAAGCCAGACAAAGTCCAGAGAGCTAAACGTCTAAGCAGAATCGGTGTGAAAAATCAAAGTTTAATATAGAATCTATCTTGTTCAAATTGACTAAGATCTCATTCTGATAAAATGTAATCATAAATTATTATTATATTATTTTTCATAAGCCTGACAGAGAGTCCATGCAGTTAAAGGTCTAACCAGAAACAAGTGAAAAATCAGTCTCTCAGTTAATACTGAATCTCTCCATTTTAAATTGACTAACATCTAATCGTACATTATTCAGCTTTGTCATAAGCCAGACAAAATACATAGAGCCAAGTGGAACCGAATGAAAAAAAAGTTTTCAAAGTCAGTATAGAATCTCTCTGTTCAAATTCTGATAAAATGTAACCGTATGTTATTCAGCTTTGTCATAAGCTGAACAAAGTCAATAGAACTACAGGTCTGTGTAGAACCATTTGCAACGGGTGAATATTCAGGATGTTTGTAGTGTACAAAATCTCTCTATTTGAAATAGGCTCAGATCTGATTCTAAAATATTTAATTGTATGCTACCGGTATTGAAAATTTGTCATAAATCAAATTATAGGTTATAGAACTAAAGATCCATGTAGAACAATCTGCAAATATCTTTGTGGAACCACCAGCATGAATGAGATTCAGGAATTAAAATAGTTTTATTTTATAAAATCCCTCTCCATTGAAATAATGCAGATCTGACAAACTCGCCACTCACTCAGAGAAGAAAGTGGGGAGGAAAGCAATGGGCATTTGAGTTTGAAACCTTTACAGCTGGCCCAGAATTGTGCTAAAATGTAGTGTGACACCTATTTGCTTGGAGGTCCGACAAAACGTACGAAACCAACAACAACAATAACAAGCCCCAATTTCAACTTTCATGTATTCTCTGTGTTTCTGAGGATTATATTACTTTGTAGATCGGTGGATGTTAGCCTCATTACTTGAGGTCTCAAACCTAGGTTGCTGACCCGCACAACAAGTTCATAGTATAATTGACATTATCATTTATTACTTGTATGTCTAGTATTCGTTTTTATTACAATTTCCACCAGTTGCTGCCACATCAAAGCATCAGTTGGTCTAATTTCACTTATTACGTCATCACTGGAAAGCATTGTAGTTAAGCGGTACTAACAATACTAAGGGGACATGATTATTTCCAAGGGCATGACTCCTTCAGTAGAATCCCCTATAGACTACTGCATGCGGTTTTGGAAAAAAATATCAAATATAACACAGAGGTTCTATGTCTTCTTACAGCAAATCTTTGTTGCTATAGCTACACCGTATGTTGTTTTGTACTTTACTTCTACAATGTCATGGCGAACTTTGGTCTATAATAATGCTGTTCACCGCCTGTTCACCGCCTGCTAGCATTATCAGAAATTATCTGCCATCTTATGAGAAAAAGGCACTGTGATTTATAGTGCATTTGTGTCTTTTTGTCATAAGATGGCAGATATAACAATGCATATAATAATGTATGAAGCAGAAATACTGCATGCATCTTAATTCATTTCTCCACAGTTGCTGTCGCTACACAGCTTACAGATAGCTGGCCAGGTGGTGTTAGGACAATCTCAAGAGGCATGTGCGGGGCCCTCTGCCATGATGTGCTGTTGAAGTTTTAAGAGCCACATTTCCTAGCCCGGATGACAGTCAGTGCTGAGGAAGACTGAACCTTGACAGATATGAGACCGATAGCTGTTGCTTTGTCAGGACAGACATACTGGCTGCATAGTGGGGGTGGCAAATTGGTCGAGAACTTGGAGTGCTGCACTACCTGCTGTCCCTTTCTCAAGCATCTTATGAACCTATCCTGTAATAAAAATGTCAAACATCTGTGATTGCTATTACTCTGTGTCTGTAATTTTTTTTTTATTTTGTTATGGAGATTTGTTGTTTGGACTAAGAGTGAACAGTATACTCGCACACATTTACTACCAAACTCAGGACACTCGGAACTGTTTCCCACTGAGCACATTTCATCAACTAACCCAATTTAATCATCAGCCTCAACTCGCAAAATTATTTGTAGGACTCATTTTTATATGATAGCATTTTATAATAATTTTTTACGAGAGTCAAACAGAGATTAGTTCATTCAGTTATAGTGGAACTGTTACATTTACCAGATATATATAGCCTAGCCATTTCAGCATCCTCAATGTCCAAACTATGAGCACACTCAATCTCTTATGCTCAAGGCACTTTGTGCACCATCCCATTTATAACAAAAGTTCCTCAGAGATAACGCCTTCGTGCACAGAGAAAGTATACTTAATATCAAGGTCCAGCTGACTTATGATAGAATAATATGAAACTTCATAACAAGGGATACTTAGTAAAACAGTACTTAATGCTGAGGTTCCACTACAGTCACATGGTAAATTTCAAATGTAGTCTTGTGCAGAGAAATAAACCCTACTAAATACGTGCCACCACCCATTAATAATGCTGTCGGAGCCCTTTTACGACTTTGAGGACTTACAACAGTATTATTTCTGGGCAACACATTACCATAGCTTTCTTACCATAGGTGCTTCACAGTGGGCTTGCCCTTTTCATATTTTGGAAACTGGACGCTAATCATCTTTTTACCAGCTTTCAAAGAAGAAACAAAACATAGATAGCTGTATTAAAAATAGGATAGGTAAATGAGAACTCACTTGTGGCCTGGCCTGCTCCAGACGCTTGTACTCCTCCAGATTTTGTTTCTTTTCTTGGTGGCTGGCTCGTCATTACATGCTGTAATTTCAAAGAAGAAAAGCAAGGTTTAGGCACTAGAAACAAGAGATGTGACAGTCACAGAACAGTGTTAGGCCCACTTTGACAGATATCCACAAAAATTCTACTGATATAAAAACTTGTCAAATGAAAGCCATACATGAGGACTAAGCCGTTAAAATCAAATATTTGACTCCCTGCCTTTTATCACGGAGGTATGCTACTCATTGTTCAGAAAATGCTCGGACCTTCCTACTTTTTCATTCGGTCATGATATATTTCATGAATGTGCAGGAATTCAACATGTTCAAGGCATGCCTTATAAATCACAATAACAGAAAAGAAAAAGGAGACTAAAACCAGAAATATTCTTGGACAATGATTTTTTTTTACCGGACAGTATCATGCAAAGTAGCAGGTAAAACTGCTTTTCCCTTCCAGATTGTTCTTGCAAAAACAGACTGAACCATGTTAAGCCGATTAACAACGAGGTTTTGCTCAAAGGATTTTCAAAATTTTGAGGATA
This sequence comes from Ellobium chinense, assembly GCA_033807755.1. NCBI lineage: Eukaryota > Metazoa > Mollusca > Gastropoda > Ellobiida > Ellobiidae > Ellobium > Ellobium chinense. The sequence goes on from JAWQUT010001361.1 coordinate 23,204, forward strand.
AAAACAAATAGACTAATTAGTCTATAATTCATTTATGCAATTTAGGTCAACACTCGGGTGACTGCATCCAGTGCCAGTAACAAAGTCTGGTTACATTGTTTTCTTATACTTTTGAAAGCAGGCTACCAATGCATTGTCACGTTCCTCAAGTAACACTGTTAGTGTAACACGTTTATCCCCTTTGAGCATTGTTTATGGCATTTATTGTAACATGATAATATAAGTTTACCAAGGTCTGTACTAACAATGCATGAAATATTTTTCTCAGCAAAAAAAATAAAACTACAGATAACAGACCCCATTACATGTACTGTTGAATACACACTGTAACCACATACCTATTCTGTAGCACTAATTGCCTCACTTTTTCACTCTTCTGCCCATGTGGCTATCGCTGAAGAATGTCCAGCCCGATCGATTTCAGTTCCACTGTTTTCCACCGTAACAACTGTGGATCCTTTGAAATTTGTAAACCTAGTCTAGTATGTCCAGCTAACTTTAGTTCAACTGAAGGACAAAATCCTCATACATGAAACCAGAACTAATCTAGATCTAAATCTGCTCCAAGCACTCTGCTAATCTTGACTAGAATGGGGCCTCAGCTAGTCAAGACTAGTCTAAATCTTTATAGATCTACACCGATACTGTCACTGATAAAGTGACAGACCAGTCACGTGACGGTCCTAATTATCTAGATTAGATCTTGACCTAAACTCTAGATAAAGTTATCTCAGATTCTTTTAGTGTTTATCTGACAATGATCATGAAACAGATCAATTAAAATAATATTAGTAGCTTACCCGTCAATGCTCTCTCTGTATGATACTGTATGTTTCTCTTTCCTCTGGTCTCCTCCTCTTTGTTGGTATCAAGGATGTCTGAGGGTGAACGCGACATATCCTTTCATTTCCAGCCTCAATCTAAGGATTGGACTTTCCATGCTGAAACCGTTCATAGCTGCAGACAGACACACTGTCGATTCGATAATTTGCAAAATACAGTACCCTGGACTGGTCTGGTGTAAGATCCAAGTGAGTCAACCGCAGCTGCCAAATCCACAGCTGTCTCTGATGGAAGCCCGTGAAGTGTAATTCCTGCTTTAGTCTTTTGTCGTGTTGTTGCAGCCACCAACAAAGCATCGTCGAGTTAGGATGAAACCACATGTCGCTTTGTTCGCAGAGAAATGAAATGCAACAACCCGTTCGTCGTTACGATCAGGGAACCCTAGACTAGCCTAGTCTAACTTGTGTCTGTAGTGATCAGCCAGGTATTACCAACAGTTTTAGGCCCAAAAAGTAGGCCAAATTTAATTTTGACATGTGAGAGAGCAAAAATAATAAAATCATCGTCAATTTTGCCCTCGCATTGCAATTAAGTCAATACTCACGATCTATTCAAATAAATTCTGAAGATGAAGCAATATTTTAGGCAAATGTAAGCAAGTTACAGTCAATAGAACACTTAGGTTTTTCTAAACCGTCCAAGTGGCATAGTGATTACATGATCTTTAGAAATGGCATTGTTTCCGATGTTGAATGAAAGGAATTTATCATATTTTGATTAGTATACAAACTTTAAATCAATATGAAGCCAATACTATGTCAGAATATTTCCCATTTCAATTATACATTGCCGTGGGCTCTTCTTTCGTACACCCGCCGACTCAAGGGGTGAAGAAAACAATTATTTTAGCTCTTCCCACAAATTCGTCACTTCCTGTTTATTCTCGATTTCGGATTTCAAATTTTTTTTTCATCGCAGACCTCGCAGAATGACACAAAATCGCTATTTTAGATAGGATGCACGCATTTCAGTGTTGCCATCCGAAATTTTGATTACTGCAATCAGATGTAGTAAGGCACGACCAATAATTTGAGGGGCATTTGCTGTTTGGCGATAGGACCCCTTTAAGGTTTCGGTATTCCAAATTCAAACATAAAATTTGATAGTGTAAGCCAGAAAAAGTATTCTGCATTTTTATTGCCTCAGCATGATTTTGTTTGGCACATCTACTGTTCACAGAGGAATTAAAACATTTATACCAACAAGCTATCACCCGTCCGCAGAGCATTGGCTAGACAGCTTGGCCATGTGGCTAGAACGTATTTGACGTAAGCTTAAGGCAGTCACGCGCGCAGTGGTTGTAACAATTCGGACTTTGGATAATGTAACCCTGTGGGTTGCCTGGGGCCAGCAGAGGCGTTATATCATCATGACATACACTTGAAAGGCTATATTATTGAAATAATAGGGTATCGTATGATTTAATGTAGTCTATAGGACTGTACAGACTTCCTTTAAGAAGACGATGCAGAGAGAAAATGGAAAAAGGGAAGAAAGTGATGTGGTGGGAATCGAACCCGCAACCTCTGCGTCGACACCCATCGCCTTGTCGTCAGTTTGGAATCAGGTAGACGTTTATACACGACCACGCCGCCACTCCAACAAAAAAAAGTGGTTTAGTGGCCTGGGTCTTTCTCGAAGCCGAACAGAAGACTAGCAGTAACAGTGCTAGGCACGAGACTCACACACACCACAAGCTTTTCCGCCACCCTCTTCAATCAACGGCCGTTAAGCTTCAGTTGGTAAACTCGGCAAGACAAACACATAGACGTACCCCCAACATTAAACTTAGTGAACAAGACAGGGTCGTTTCATATTGTGGTGACATAGGTGCAGTACAATGTGGAAACGGAGCAGATCGCAGAGGGGTGGAAAGATACAAGAAGGAAGACATAACAGAATGAGGAAGAATACTATACATTCAAGCGCAGAAAAAAAAATGAAATAAAAGAGGAGAGGGAAGAATAAAAAACAATATATTTATAATACCAGTAAAAATGTCAGGATTTTGACGATCTCAGCAGCATTCATGTTGACTGAACCAAACATATCCCTGGACCATCCACAGACTGTTAAATGTTAGGCAACCTTGCAGGTGAATGATATTTTTCAGCAATTCGAGCTTGCACTTTGAGCCAGTACTGCAACAAAATGGAGAGTTAAACTTGCAATCAGCTCCATACGGTGCCAAGGAGTACCTCATTATAAATGTTGTCTGTCTGCCTGTCTGTCTGTCTGTCTGTCTGTCTGTCTGTCTGTCTGTCTGTCTGTCTGCCTGTCTGTCTGTCTGTCTGTCTATTGCACAATAACAGGCGAACAGATAAGAATAGCACAGAACGTGATTTCCAGATTGTAGTATGACATAATAGAAAGTAAAATAATATGGCGTTGTGTTGTCTTAAACAACGAGAAAACAGGTCGAGGATTCCATTAGGAATGAGGTATTCGTAATATTGACTCCTACTGACTCAGGTTACCTTGTTAATCGCACTATCGGAGTTCATCTTTGGTTTTATATAATCCCGGAGGCCGCAGATAAAATGCCGCTTCACACGAAGAAATTTGTTATAACAGTACAACCTACAATGTCGTAGTCAATGAACACTGATATCACACATGAGCTCAACCTTCTGTGGATTATCACTTGGGCACTACGTAGACAAGGCCCATTATTGATTATCAATCCAACTTTTAAGATCAAAGTGCTTTATGCCCTTATGCCTGGTGTATAATAAACAAGGGCGTAACGTCTATGTAATCTATGAGACTACCAGTATATCATCGAATTTATCTTAGATAATTTAACTAGTCCGAAATGTTTTGTAAAATGTTCAAAGATCACCTTTGTATTATTTCACCTATGAATCATTCACACTCTCGGGCACTGACAATATGTTTGTCAATGTTAACATGCTGTCTTAATACTCTGTCACCATGTTCTAGTGCGCATGCCTGTGACGTCTTTGCAGTCCTTCTCGGTAGCGGGAGCCTAGTTGGGCCAAAATCTTTGCACTGTCAGCAATAGCTGGGCACGATGTGCTTCGTCATAAGGCGAGGATCTACATACTGCATATCACTCCCCTCCCTGTCACGGCTTAAAGGCAAATTGCCACCAGTGTAAATGATTCTGGTGTTTTTATATTACCCATTTCCATTAGGTACAGCTTGGCCTATCCTAATTCCCCACAAGAAAGCTCATAGCAATATGCCGAGAATTACTTCCCTGTAACTTTAGATCTATTTAGTTATGTGACACCGACAGCACTATGCTGGATAAGACTGGTGCTGTTTTTACTGGGGTGATAATACAACATTCCTCTCAGATCAATACTTCTTATCGTATATCAGTAGATAGAAATGAACCTTTTTAAAAGCCTGCAAGTTTGTGGTAGTGGTGGATTTATCAGGTCCTTTGACAAACAGGTTTATCTTTGCCTAATTGCTTTTGAGAAAATTGCATGGTTCTATTTGAATATATAGCTCTTTCTTTCAAGAAATTTTTTGGTTATTATCTGTTCCTATATCAAAGGCACTAGCAATTTCGTTAAAAATATATCTTGTTGGGAGATGAGTATTGACTTGTGTATCAGGAATTTGCGACAAATCTGATTTCAGCGGAAAAACCAAGATAAACCCTTTTGTCAGAAAATATTAAAACTAGTGGGGTTAGTGCGAAAACAGTTAAGGTTTGTCTACTGCAGCGAACAGTTCAAAAAATCCAGTTAGAAGCGCAAGATTGAGGGTAGTGTGTTTGAGTGGGAAGGGTGGGGAGGAGGGGCAGCTTTGCTATGCCTGTCACCTTACATTTAATCGTGAACAACAATAATAAAGCCAGAAGCCGGAGTGTCTGTGTGTGTGTGTGTGTGTGTGTGTGTGTGTGTGTGTGTGTGTGTGTGTGTGTGTGTGTGTGTGTGTGTNGTGTGTGTGTGTGTGTGTGTGGGTGTGTATATGTGTGCGTGTGTGTGTGTGTGTGTGTGTGTGTGTGTGTATGTGTGCCTGTGTGTGTGAGAGAGGGTAA
>JAWQUT010001363.1:0-10396 GCA_033807755.1 Ellobium chinense
CACACACACACACACACACACACACTTTACAGTAAAGAATTTCTTTAAAACAGGATACTTAGAAAGAAAGAATGAGAGAGAGAGAAAGAAAGAACGAAAGAAAGAAAGAAAGAAACAAACAAACAAACAAACAAACAAACAAACAAACAGACTGACCGCCAAGCTATAGAGGTGATGTTTCTTGTTGACAACTACAATCGGCTACGCTTTATTGCAATCCGTTTATGTGTAACATCTGCTTAATCACAATATTTTCCAACAACAGAATCCTGTATTTCTTTACTGAGTTACTTTTGATGGCGTCATTTTCTCTTACTTACTGTCTTTATTATGTCAATGCAACTAATACGGAAAAATCCGAAATACAAAACTTGAAAGTATTTGACACTGCTGTGAGGTAATACATGTACCACGTTGTCACAAAACTAACAATGTTACACTGGGGTTCCGGTGTTAAAATACCAGTAAATGTCCCTGTGACTTCAGTTCTTCAAACACAGTTCGATTTATTTTAATAGATACGATACAAACTGCCTGGACAACAATTTATACCGTAATATTAACATCTGATATATTGACATCTGTATCAAGTTCAATAGACCTGAGTGGTGAGTTGATACCTTGTAATAATAATGATAATGGTATTAGTCTCACATGACTTCACTTTCCTGACTTCCTTGGACACATTACTGACTCTTATTAAAGAAAGTGTATGTACCTTACATAGAAGTTGTACTGCTCAGGGGTTGCTCTTTAGCTACTTATTATGAAATTCAGTGTGTTGTATACTGTGTACATGTATTTCAGTATATGTGTATGTGTGTGACCATAATGATGTAAGTTAACACTTAGATAATTAGCTATTATTATTATATATGTTATTAAATATAGCAAATATTATGAGACGAGTCCTTTATAAACGTTCATTTGGGGGGGNGGGGGGGGTGGGGAGCAGTTGAATTTAGTATGTAACATCTAGCACTACTGGAGTACATACAGGGTCAAATGATGTAATAATACTTTGTAGAAAAGAAAACAGATGCCAGAAGGGATCAATACATACTTTACGCTACCAGCAGCGAGAACGTCCCATACATCAGTCGTGGATACGCTTCTTTCATTGACAACACCGGTCCAAATCAAATAGTATGTAGCAGTGATAACTTGACTTAGTACACACGCATAATAGGGAGCTAGGGTTGATCACTCAGTTACCTCTGAAAACCCCTGCTGATCGCTGTCAATAAATAACAATGTCCCTTGGCACTAAAGAAACGAACAAAAAAGACACACGAGAGCCAAGCAAGACGTACGATACAGTAGTAATGCTACGAGACAACCAGATCTTAGAATTCAACAGTACGCGGCAGCTGTGTCAGATAACATCATGCTGAGGCAATAAAAATGCCGAATATTTTACCTGGCTTACACGGTCAAACTCTACTTTTGAATTTGGATGACGAAAACCTTAATTAAAAGCTGAATAATGCATTATCCGATAGAGACGTTAGTAGTTGCTGGAACTTCATTATTTTTTTGCCACAAGTCGCTGTTTTTCGGGGAAGAGGAATAACTCTAGATGCAAGGGCAAATCCCGGTCACTCTAGCTGTCCTTATTGCATCATATTACTCGCGCACATGGTAACAGATCAAATTTATGTCTACGTCAATTGGCTCGGTGGGAACCATATTATTATAATACTGGAAAAATACCGGAAAACAGAAAATTACTCGTGAGGTGCGTATCCAGGTTTAAGAAAGAAGTCGTTTTATATTATTAGAATTCAGTACTGTATACATAAGAATCATTGCCGACTGCTCGAGTGTTACATATTTAAAGTGTTTTACTGTATAATTATGTCATCGCTGTTAGGAATGCGATGTGAAATTGAAATCATATGTTCACCTTTGTGATGGGAACGTGCTGGTCGCCATCTTTTTTTAATATTATAATGTACACAGGAGTCTTTTTAAAACATATATTATTATGTATTATAATTATTATGCGGACTTCATGCCAAGNGGGGGGGGGTGGATGGGGAGGGGTGTGTTGCGGTATTTTAAAGCTTATGTCAAGAATTTATTTAAAGCTTATGTCAAGAATTTATCCTTTAAAGCATTTAAGGGGATTCGAAGGAGTTTGCTCTGCCATCCAGCCTCTACTCTGCCCTGACTTAATGATGAACTGGCTTAACTCGATACAGTGATTTGCCACAATGACCACATCCAGTGTTGTGATCTTGGTTGTCTCAGGTACTGGCCTATCCGGTTAATAAGAGAAGCTGGCCGTAAACCATTATTTCCCTCGCCTTTCCCTCGCCTGTTTTGCAAACCTTCTCATCGCTTTCATCAACGTTCTGGCGTCATTAAAGATTAATATTACTGTGAATACTATCTATCAAAACAATCTAAAAGTTACCGCTATTATATCTATTTCATACCCTAATAATAACACTAATAATGATAATAATAATTTTATGTATATCTAAATCTACGCTTGTACTGTAAGAATGGATTAACGCTTTTATATAACGCATTACACTAGACTCAAAAGTGGAGGTCTCATGGCTTATCGGACCTTGGTGATGGATTTCTTAGCATGGCGAAAGGGCGTGTCTATCATTGAGTGGCCTTTTTGCTTACACGTGGGGTTTCTCTTCACCGTTAACAGGCCTAGTGAGTGGTGGTGGGGGGAGGGATGGGGTTTGGAAAAGAGGAGGGGATGCAGGGGGTTTTCTTGCAGAAACAAGATTTACTTGAAATGGATAGATAATGTCACAATGACCGTAAATGCATTAAATTCTAATAGCAAATAATAGGCTTTATAGACACATAAATTACGTCATAGCAAATGTACAGTCCGTGTACAGTTCAATCATTAGGAATAGGCAAGTTTACCATATAGCCGAAGAAATGCATAATCATTTTTTATTATATATTTGTCAGTTCGGTCTTTTACCGACTGACTGACATGCTGATTAATTACTCGCTCTCCTGCTTGCCTTATTGATTGATTGATTGATTGATTGATTGATTGATTGATTGATTGATTGATTGATTGATTGATTGATTGATTTTAACCTTTTTTTCTGTTTTATGGGTTCCGTCGTTATCGTTTTTTAAATATGTGCCCATATATCTCATTATGGTTTTGGCCTCTGCCCATAAGCCGTAAAATTGATTAATTATGTCTCATTACTCTGAATATAATTCCAATCCAAGCTGCCGGTATGAGATAAAATCCAAGTATAAAACTGCAAATGGACCCATGTTATTTTATTTGAACCCCCCTCTCCCATGGTATCTCCAAACATTATGGAGCAATATTGATTAAAGTATGTGGGAAGATTCATTGTGTATGGTTACATTAATTAATTTGAGCAAAGCATGCCAAGTTTTAGTCAAAACAGATTTTCATTAAAGCAAATCTTTAATGATACCCTTTTAAGCAGCCAGAAGATTTCCATCAGGGTATTTATCAGCTTGAAAGTGGAAGAGCACCGGTCAGAATATAAAACTACTGTAAGAATATTAAAATTTGCAGTCGTTAATGACGCCAGTTGCTAATTTGGTTGTCCTAACACGCGCAGCACATACATTGTTTTTCCTAATGTATCTCCAGACTTTATCATCTTAAATCTGTGCAAAAAGCTGTCTAAAATAACTGCCCTTTTATCATTTGATACTGTTGTCAGCTCTATGACTGAAGGACTGATTAGTAATACCAGCAACGAAATACCTTCACTTCTAAAAAATTACACAGAAAGACAAATATTAATTAATTTTGCTCATTCGAAAAAAAAAACCGCAGATTTACTTATTTTAAAATCTGTTTTTTCTCAAAAGTATGCCCATGGTTCAGTGGTTTTGCTCAAATAATACCTCCCACTTTGTGCAGAAAGATGGATCGAGTGACGTATGCATAATGATCCGCCCTTTACCAACGCTGCTATGAAGTTCAACCAATTATTATTCATATGTGTCTGTCACTTACAAAATTTTGAGAGTCATATCACAACCAATAGTCACCGCACATTTTGATGTTAGCTGTGGATATTAAGCTTAATAAAGACTATGGTTCATCCTTGTTTGTGTCTTTTTTTTTTTTTTTTTTAATTTTGGAGCTAGAATTGAAATTATTGTTAGCAGATGATAGATGATGAGTGAGTAACAGACGAATATGGTAAGTGTATGGGGTCTGTGTATGAAGGGGAAAGGGTTATGTAAGTGTATTATTATTATCATTAGTATTATTAATTTTTTTTTTTTTAAAAAGTCATTCACTCCCTCCCCGGCATGCATTGTGCTTTAGGTATTTGTAATTTCAACATTGTATGATGTCACACACATGTTTCTCTTTTACTCCTTGTTATCAGTATTTCCTGTTTGGGATTGATGATTTTTGAAGGAAGGTATTTGAGAACTGAGCATTAACGATGGGATCTGTTGTCATCGTAAGAACAACATTAACTCTGCATGTTGAATACTACTTAAGGTGCATTCTGCACCGATGCGCAAATGTAATTCTTCTACTGTTCAGAAATTCCACCGTTAAGGCACAAACACTCAAAAAATTTCGCAGAAGTTCTAAGGCAGATAACACGGTGTGCATTTCAACCTCTGGGAGAGGGGCAAATATATCTCGTCTTAAAACATGAGTGTGTATTTTTGTTTCATGTTGGGCATAGTCTATGCCTATTAATTTACAATTCTAACATAAGTATACATTCACACAAATTAATAAAGTTCACGCTTCAGGATTATCTTGAAAAAGCAAAACGAAATGCCAAGTTACATTTACAAAACACAGTTTATTGGTAAAATTGTTAATGTGTATAAATTAATAAACACCCACTCATTAATACAGTTATTGGTAAATTATCAATATTATATTAATTAAATTACACCTAAAAAAGCAAAACTAATATTAACAAATTTAAAAAAAAAAAATAATTAATCGCCTGATACAGACATAAACAAGAATAAACTATTATATCAAAAGTTATAATCTAAAATTTATGTATACAGTCTCTGGGATACACCGCCAATTTTAAGGAAAATAAAAAAAACAGAGAGAAGAAAAGAAATTGATGGTGTTGCATTTGCCCATACCACAAAAATCCTGGATTGATCAAATTAAATGCCGTTTCACTAAGGAATGACACGTCTTCTTTGACAACTGGTAAGACAATTTTGTGTTTTACTTTTTTTAAACGCCGCCATTTGATTTTCGTGGAAGTAATTAGACTAATCCTAGACGTCTTTGTTTGCCCGCTAATTAAAGTAATAATTACGCACTTCTCTTTAAGTCTGTGGCTAGTCAGTTTTCTGCTCCGGTCATAGTTTTGTTTTGGACAACATGGTTAGTCAATAGTCTCTCTTTGTCTTGGGTTGATTTTCTACGCACATACACACACATACACACACACACACACACACACACACACACACACACGCACACACACACACACACACACACACACACACACACACAGACACAGACAGAGTGATCAGTCGAATGTCCCTTAACATCTTTATCTGAGTATGAGCGGACGGATCAAACTTTGTTAAACACCGGATTAGTTTGATCTCCAGACCAAACTTAGTAGAGTCAACCATAAAATGTTTCTTCACAATCTTTGATTGATTTTTGACAATACAGTCAGACAATTTTCATTTAATCTTATTATGTCTCAGTCTCAAGTTAAAGAGCAACAACAACAATAACACCAACAACAACAACAACAAAAAAATATAGTCAGTCCCATAATTATGGTCAATCGCCACAACACTCTCAGACATTTGTCTATTATCTGTAGTCGTTGGTTTAATTATGACAGTACGATCGCGCAAAATTAAATGTCCTCTAACGTCTCAGTCTTGTTTTTAACAATGTCCTCTCACGTCTACTTTACATTTATTTTTTTTTTCAGAAACATCAGTCGTGACCTCTAACTTGTTTGCTTTGGTAGCTACTTGAATATCTCTTTGCGCTCAGGTTTGATATTCTACACAATTTTCAAGACATTATGTCCTGCAGGGTCTTAATGAAATTCATGAGCAAAGTTATGTAGTTGTCCTTTAGTGAGTGAGACTGCCTTTCGGCATGGTCACATATTTTTTTTTTTTAAATAGCATCTTGGTTTACTTGTCAAAAAAAAAGTGTTGTGTTGTTTGTTTCTTAATACTTTAGCATTGGTTCAGACAAAACAATCAGTCACTTGCCTCTCATACGGTTTAGTTTGACCGTACACATATAACTATTAGACACTGCTTGTGTTCTTTGTTGAATTATTTCCCTGACAAAACAGTTGCATAGTTTGTCCAAATTAGTCTTTATATCTACTATTAATGTGTCCTATTACCATCTATCTCTTCCGGAAGAGATCCTTGCATTATTGTGGAAGGGGAGACCGTCTGAGTTTAACTTTCGATAAGATTGACAAGTAATTTTCCCTGATTTGTCGTCTACTCAAGGCGTCGCATGAAGTCCTGTAGCTTTTCATTTCCTCTACGGGCCCTCTCATGTCGCCCTTTGGTATTTCAACACCCCTGGACAGTTTCTTTCCATCTCTACAACTCCCCTGGGAAGATGCTTCCTTCCGCATTGCTGGCTTCGGTTTTAATTCTTTGCTATTAGTCGGAACCTCTACCTTCGTAGATCTGGAATACTGGACCGCTTGTATCTTCTCATCTCGATCTGGGGGATGATCAGCAAGGTAATCTAGATCAAGATGCAAATCAGACCACGTGGCTGCCTTGTCGATGCCGTTTGGGCTAGTTTCAGGATGCCGGAATAAATTTCTGTCATAATTTTGCCGTGCCAATCCATCTTTCAATGGAGGCAGCTTTGTCTGTGTTATAATCTCAGGTAGATTAATCTCTTCCTCCTCCGTTTCCAACAACAAGTCTAAGATAGTCTGTGCCCTCTCGTTGGCTGACATAGTCTCAAAGTTAGACTCCTTACCCTTGCTGAAGTTCGAGGGTGCATTCAACTGTGTCCTGTTATCCTTGGTAAGTGACGGCAAGCGCAAAAGTTCCTGGCGTTTTCGGGGTGTCGTTTTGCGCATGGGTATGTCCGTCCATCCTTCAAGCACAGAAATACTGCTCTGACTTTGGAATGACCCCTTGATTGTCTGGTTCAATTCTTCAGACTCGTCAGAAGGCATGGAACCCCCTTGTTGCGATCTGCTTTTCCCACCTTCTCTCGAAATCTCCGGTAAGAACTTTTGGTGGTTGCTTGGGATTAAAACTTTTGATCGTGATCGATATTGGCGGGTCGGGTGATCTGAAGACGCCCTTGCCTCCTCCACTTTAGGCAGTGATGTTACATTGTCTGGAAACAAGGAGGCCACGCCCTGCAGCCCACCTTTCAAATTTTCATTTTGATCCGATGCGCCTATGGTCTCACCGGCACGGCTGGCATTAAAATCCGAGCTGGCTATAGAATACTCGCTATCCGAATCCCTTGCCCCTCGAACGCGAGGCCTATACGCCACATCATCAAAACTATGTCCTCTAGCCCTTCTGCGTTTTGATCTCACTCTGGCCTGCTTATCAGCTCTGGATTGCAGGAATTTGGCTACGCTGATCGTGTTCTGCATGCGGAGGTCGATCTCATTTAACTGAAGGATTGGATCGCTTTCGGTGCACTCCAGCCCCCTGAAGGAAAAATGATCGTGTCCGCTTTAGTTTACTATTATTATTGAAACTCAAGACAAGCAACCAGCACAGTGTGAATTATAAAGGCAGCAGAGTAGTTTTTTTGTTTTTTTTTCAAGTTCGGCTTTTTCACAGACCGCTATAGCCGAGGTAGATTTGAACATAACGAAGCGACATTTACTGATGTTATGAATATATGGTTGCCAAAGAGCGAGAGTAGACCAGCCCACATTTTTGCGATTTTGGTGCTTAAGGGTTCTATAAATAGCTGTTGATTTAATATTGCTATAAATATCGGTTAAATCGCTAATTTTGGCCTGTAGAGACTTCTAGCACCAACTTTCTCATTTACAAGTCTTTATAACTAAATAGCAACATAAACTTCATCCCTCAAGTTCTCGAAACACAGCCAGATGTGGGAATGTCCACTTTAGCTCTGCAGCGACCATATTATATGACCTATTGGGAAATTCCATTCTGGTATAGTTGGTAACATGCACAGCATAAAAAAAGTGTTACAAGGGCATGACTGTCTCTCTCTGCAATAGCGGGTCGGAATTTACAAGAGAATCTCTCTAGCATGACTGAAGTCAGTATCATGTAAACTGCCCGTACGCTGGAAAGAGAACCAAGACTGACAACTCGACTTCACCTGTGGACAAACAGGCAGACAGAGAGACAAAGAGGCAGGCAGGCAGACAGGCAGGCAAATGGGCAGGAATGCAATTAGGCATGCAGGCAGAGAGACAGGCAGACAGATAGGTAGGCAGGCAGGTAGATAGATAGATAGACAAGCAGGCAGGCAGGCAGACAGGCAGACAGACAGACAGACAAGCGGGCATATACCGGCAGACAAGGGCAGTCAGGGAGGCAGCCAGGCAAGCAGAGAGAGAGAGAGAGAGAGAGAGAGAGAGAGAGAACGACAGACTGACAGACAGAGAGACAGGCAGACAGGCAAGTCGACATGCATGCAGTTAGGCAGGCAGCCAGGCAGAGAGACATGCATGTAGACAGGCAGACAGACTAGCAGGTAGGGGCAGGCAAGCAGACAAGACAGACAGACAGACAGACAGACAGACAGACAGACAGACAGACAGACAGACAGACTTCACCTGTGGTTCATGACCATGTTGTAAAGGTGGAAAATGACGTTCTTGATTTTGTATTCTGTGAGCTGCTCTTCCGAGGCCGCGTCGATCGAACTTTGAATGAACTTTTCCAGTTTGGCATTCTGTGTTTATAACGAGACATTTTTTTGTTGTTGTTGTTGCATATGGTCGTATCCAGTAAACTGGCATAATTGCAAATATTGGTGTCGTGCTGTTCATAATTTTAGATAAGCTCAGTTAACGTAATAGGAATAGTAGAATCCACATATGAACTCAAAATCTGAAGGGTGAGGACATTTTATAGGAGTTACGTCCCTTCATAGCAGCAAGACCTCCAAATCTTGGATTTTCAGGCGACCAGTTTGAAAATTCAAGATAGTGATTCTGCTGCGGACAGGAGCTCTAAAACGAAGATTGCTGGAGAAATCGAGATCTTGGAGAACAGAAGAGTATAACAACGAATAACCGAGGTGCTGATATGAAGTTCGAGGGTCTGATGATGGTTGACTATACAGCAGCCTATCGTGTGTGTTAATGTCAATCACTACTATAAACCTTAAGGCTGTTTAAGAATCACCAGAAGGAAAACATAACTGTGTATTCTAGCCATCGTTTTTAATCTGAGACGCTTTAATTTTTAAAAAATCAGGATATAATATAATATTAGCCAAGGGCTCATGCATGTATTCATTCATCCAATCATTTATCATCCTCATAATCCATCCATCTACCATCCATCCATCCGTCCGTCCATCCATCCCTCCATCCATCCATCCATCCATCCATCCATCCATCCATCCATCCATCCATCCATCCATCCATTCATCCATCCATCCATCCATCCAGGCACTTACCCAACCATTCACCCATTCATCAATTCATCCACCCACCTATCCATCCATCATCCTCCCATCCACCCACCCACCCAAACATCCATCCACTTACCCACCCTTTTATCCATCTACCTCTGTATTAAACGTGCGCTCATCTATCCTTTAATCCATCCACCATCCATCCATCCATCCATCCATCCATCCATCCCTCCATCCACTTATCAGCACATCCATCCGTCCCTTCATTCCTCCATCCATCCATCTACCGTTCTACTCAAATCAAAGACTCCATGCACTGACCTTTGCTTGTAAACCAAATAGATGTTCCTGCAGTATGGCCATTTGGTTATGAAGCACAACGTTCTTATGAGCGGCCAACAGACCTTTCTGGGTCGTCTTCAGAGATTGTATCGCCCTCTGCTTGCCTTCAATTTCTTCAAGTTGCTCCTGTGCATAGCCAAATGCAATCAATCAATCAATCAATCAATCAATCAATCAATCAATCAATCAATCAATCAATCAATCAATCAATCAATCATTCATTCATTCATTCATTCATTCATTCATTCATTCGATCGTTTAGTCAGTCTAGCAATCACTCGGTCTGTTCATCCATCCATCCATCCATCCATCCATCCATCCATCCATCCATCCATCCATCCATTTATCCCTCACCCACCCATCCATCCATCCATCCATCCATCCATCCATCCAGTCATCCAACCATCCATCCATCCATCCATCCATCCATCCATCCATCCGTCCATCCATTCATTTATCTCCCACCCACCC
>JAWQUT010001363.1:21604-34335 GCA_033807755.1 Ellobium chinense
TTGTACACAATGATTGATTTGCCCCTCTAATAGGTGCCACAAACCTTAAAAATCATCTTCTAAGTTCTACTACAGTTATGCATACTTTTTTCTGTTAGGCTGTTGAGTTGACTCACAGAAGTATTAATACGCGTCTAATATCAGGCACCTCCGAATTGGAATAATAATGCATAAAATAAAGGCAGGTCTTTGAGATAGGTCTCTGCTTGCGCTAGGAGTCACTTTTTTTTGTTTTCTTGTAGCCTGATGCCGATCTTGGTGGAAGAAACTGAAACAACACATTTCCTATATGCTCGACATCGAGCCGTATTTGGTGAAGAGAAAAATAAAAAAAAAAAAAACCAATGTTCAACCTCTCTACGGCTAGATCTGCATCAGGCTATTGGAAAGTGGAAAAGAGTGACCCCTAGCGCAACGTCTTGCCTTTACTCTATAGTAGCCAAGATATGCGATGAATCTAACGTCTTTGTTTACCCAAATAATTATGTATAATAAAAGTCTTGTGAACTACACACCAGTACAGATAGGTTGATGTTAAAAGAATTGTTGAGTAATAAAAATCTCAGGTAATGCAGGGGCATGTAAATGCGTGAAGTAATTGAGATAGCAAGGTATTTATAAAGCCGTTCAAACTCAACAAGAGGACGGCAAAAGTAAACTAAAACTAAAGGGATGTTAAACCGTTATTGCACGTTTTTTAAAGTCTACGCCCATTTTTATCAGGCACTAAGAACAAACTAAAATATTTTGTATACCCAAACCCAGATCTGAGCAGTTAGCTGGCCTCATCTGTCGACAGAATGCCTACTGTAGTTTGATGGAGCTCAAACTGCATTATTATGAGCGCTATAAGACCTTCCTGCAAGAGTGCTGTGATATGATGGGATACACGGTGCCCGGCGACCTCTTGAATAGACACGAAACGCTCAAGAGTGTCTTTTCGGTGAGTTTGAGAACTTAAAGAGTTCGAGAAAGCATTTGACAAAGTCCTGTCTAGAGATATCTTGGACAGATTTGAGGTGCTGATGATATTTAGAGTTGAAATACTAGATTCTTAGAAAACCAATGGATAGACATGACACTCTGATGCATATTCTTTTGGTGAACTTGAGAACCTTAAGAGCTGGAGCTGGAGAAAACGCGTTGATGAATTTCCGTCTAAAGACATCCTGGACGGACCCGACGCGTTAAGAAGTGATTTCTCTATGAGTTTGCCGATATTTAGAGTTGACATACACGATCCTTAGAAGCTTATGACGACATGGCACCCTTATAAATCTCTTCTCGGAGAACTAAAGAACTTTAAAGAGAAGCACGTGATTTGTGTCCAGTGACATCTTGGAGAGATCCGAGAGACACAAAAATGTGTGTCTTCTAGGTGAGTTTGCGAATATTTGAGAGTTGACATACGCGATTCTTAGAGGCTGTGAATGACACAAAACCCTCAGAAGTGTCTTCACAGTGAGTCTATGAACTTTAATGAACTGGAGAAAGCACGTGGACAGATTCGTGTCCAGTGATATCTTGGACAGATCTGAGGCTAACATGAGTATCTTCTTAGTGGATTTGAGGAGATGTTAGGGTTGAAATACACGATTCTTAGAATCTACGAAGGACAAGACGCTCTTAGAAGTGTCTTTTCGGTGAATTTAAGAATTTAAGAGAATGGGATTTAGATAGCACGTGAAAAGATCTAGAGACATCGTGGACAGATCCGAGGTGCACATGCTTGTCTTTTAGGTGAGTTTGTAAATATTTAGACTTGACATTTAATACACAATTTAATTGCCAGAGAGCTCATGGGAGACACGATACCCTGATGATTGTCATCTCAATGAGTTTGAAAACGTAATGGTTGGAGTTGGAGAAAGCGTGTGGACATATTCATTTCCAGAGATAGATTAGATGTGAGGCTGTCAGTCCCGTCCTCTCCCTGAGTTTGCGGACTTTAGGTATTGAAATACTGGATTCCCAGAAAGCCCATAGACAGACCTTGATGAATGTCCTCTCGGTGAATTTGAAAACTTTCAGAGTTGGGATTGGAGAAATCATGTGAACAGATTCGTGTCCAGTACCAGATCAATGAGGCGCTCAGTAACTTCTTCGCCACGAGCTTGCAGCCAGGAACTTGCACCGCATACATCTGACTGTTTTACTTCTCCTATACACAACTGGCAATATATCAGGACACTCCTGCCTATAGCTTGGTTTAGGACAGAAGCAGAATCCCCAAAGAAAAGGTACACGAGGGCCACTTTCTACACAATGATGATATCTGTGGGCAATCGTATTTTTGTTTTTATCTTTCTTAACCCCGCTCATATCCCTACCTCTCCCCCTACCCTAAACGAAGCTCTAGACGGGGATATCCTGATGAATTACTATTTGTCAGAGTTCATGGGTCAGTTTGAATGCAATGCAGTAGCATTTTTCTTTTTTAAATTACGTCCCACAGGAACTGATGGCCGAACATGAAACACGTATGGAAAGTTTGGCTGTAATGACAGAAGAGCTGAATCAGATAAGGGCAGAAGCCAACCTGAAACACATGAAGATGCACAAAAAAATATTCTTCATGCAGGACCGTTTACAGACAGTGGAAAAAGAGGTCACTTTCATTCATTCATTTCATTCATGTCATTGATTTCATTCATTTCATTTTTCATACATGTATCACTGATGTCCATTTTCTTTACCGGCAGTTACGTAATTTCACATAATCTACACAATCATTTGAAAATTTACTCTCTGACAAATTACATAAAAAGATTTCTAAATAGTATCTAACACCTTTACACATCTCCTATTGCCTTCTGCCAGATGACTGTATGCGAACAACAACAACAACAACAACAACAACAACAACAACAACAACAACAACAACAATAGCTTAGAGTATGAGTTACGACAGTCACATCTCTTCAAAGGGAGTCAAACTATGCTAAGACTGTTCATAAGGTGGTGTGACCTTACGCTGTATAGTATCTAATACTGATGATTGTGTTGATAGCTGGGTTTGGCATAGGAAGGGCGTAGACTTTAAGACCGAGAGGAAGGATAATTTTTGGTATAGATGAACCAGGCTTGTAAGACCTTAAGACTTAGGGGAATCTTTCCATTCTAAGTTCTCTTTCAATTCATTAACGTTCAAATATTACAGGCTCTAATTAATAATAATAACAACAACAACAACAACGATAATAATAATAATAATTATAATGGGCTTTATAAATCTGATATCTAAGCCAGTGCCCGTTCATGCAACTTCGCTTTATTATTACCCTGGCAGACTTGACCACTTTCAGGATTCTCTTATGTCCATTGTAAACATACAGTACCGCTGATTTTTGCAGGCATTGATCACTGGTACTCTGACAATATCTTTCACTGCCTATAGCCAGGTACTCAAATTACAGACGGATTGATTTTGAAATAAAAATGTCAATGCAATTCTTTCCGATGGTATTTACAACACATTCATGGTCGAGAATCGAACCCACGACCTATAAATCTGGAGTCCAACACTGATAAGTATGATTGCTCATTTTATTGTTTATGCATTTTATAAAATATCTCAACAGTCGCGGGAACTTGAGGAATTCATCGAGTCGTCTATTATCTTTGCACGGTGCCATGGTCTTGAGCTGTACACAATCAGGAATTCCATTTTCAACATCTACGAACTTCTCACTAGATACAGGTAAGCGGCTGCCATGGTGGGTAGTTACTGGGGCCACGTTTGTTTAGTCCTTGAGGGATGAGCAGAAGGGATTTTTTTTTCTTTTGATTTAGGACTGGTTAGCACAAGAAACAGTCCGGTAATTGTGCTGCTGCGTTTTTCTTTTTTAGATTATATAAAAAATGTATACCGTACTGTACTGTACTGTACTGTACTGTACTGTACTGTACTGTACTGTACTGTACTGTACTGTACTGTACTGTACTGTACTACACTACACTACACTACACTACACTACACTACACCACACCACACTATACTATACTATACTATACTATAATATATTAAAATATAATATAATGTGCAGAGAAACGTTATAAATGATTGTGTGTGTGTGTGTGTGTGTGTGTGTGTGTGTGTGTGTGTGTGTGTGTGTGTTGTGTGTGTGTGTGTGTGTGTGTGTGTGTGTGTGTGTGTGTGTGTCCTTTTATAGATGCCTTTCTCATTTAGTCATCTCGTTGGTCCGCCATGTTGAAAAGAAATTGCTTTTTTTAAAACATTTCTGGATGATAGGTTTGCCCCTGATCACAACTTAATGACACCCTGATAAAAAAACAGATTAAAAAGAATGAGTTCTTTGCCGGTTTGTTTCCCAGATTTAGTAGACATTTCACAGATCTCATCGTCTAAAATATCTGCTTCAATCTCTTCCTTCTCTCCCTCACTCTCCCATTCCCCAACACCAAAAACACCCCATTTCTTTCAGGGGCGAAGAGATGACGAAATTCAATCCATTTGCACAGCTGGACGAGATAGCCATGCGGTTGCAGAGCACATCGGCCATCATCGAAGATCTCTCAAGGTCAAGGCAATGTCGCAAAGGCAAAAAACCAAGCGGGATATTCGGGTTTACTCCTACTCCGGGCGAGGCTGTTTGGAGCGAAGAGTTTACAGAAGATGATGAGACTTCTTACCTGACGCTGTCATCTCCTCCTAACTATGCCTCAGCTGGACCTTGGCTAGATGGAAACAGAAACTGGCAGCATGAGATGATGCCGATCAACGCGTCATTCGACCTTGGCTCAGGGTCAGAGTCAGAGTCAGCGCGAAGCGACTCGCTGAGTTCGAAGCCTTTGTCTCTGTCATTAAAGCCAAATATTGGAGCTAACTCGACAGTCTTGCCTCTGATCAAACAGAGCTCTTTTGTGAAGAGGGTAGGAGAGAGATGCCTCAGAACACGACGTGGCAGCTTCGGATCATTCACGTGGTCAAGAGAAGCAATCGCTGCCAAGCCAAGGAAAGCTAAATCAGTGAATTTATCGAGATCTTCGGCCTTTGAATACAATGTCGAATCATTGCCGAAAGAAAGGACGACTATATATGTCCAGAAAATCCCGCAACACAGCTCATTTGTTCGACTGCCTTCAATATCCACTGCAGAATTGAAAAGAACACCGAAAGGTTCTTCAATATTCAGTGACATCACATTTTTCGATAGTCAGTCGGATTCAAAGGAAAGCACCCAGAATCTGGTCCAAGCTGCACCTAACGAAACCCGAATTCCAGTGACTCGCGGAAATGACACCCAAGCAAGAAGAATGAACCCGCACAAACTGCCCGTTTTGAAACGTACACCCAACGTCTTGGAAAAAGATGAACTAAAACTGATACCTGATGCCGTGAGTTGTTCAGGACATGATCTGAAAAGTGATAGGACAGAGTCAGTAAGACCAGCTGGCCATGTACGTCTGAATTCCAAGAAAATGCAGCCAGGAAATAGCGTGCATGAAAATGGACAGGCACGCAGTGAACGGACAATAAATCATACCAGGCCAACAAGATTCAGTGGACTGTCACCGCTCGACCACTCAAATCCGGAAATGACTGCAGCCAAGGAAGAATATGCAAAACAAAGTTTGACCAGAAACGGCTCAATGAAAGACGAGACAAAGAAAATGAAGAGATGCAACAGTACTATGAGGAAATATATAAGAGAGAATTGTCTGAATATTTTGGCAAATGTTCGGCTGAGGCATAGTCCACCTCCCGAGTGACCGCGAATTTGCTCATGACTGTGTTTTGCTCTTCGTATTTCTGCTCAAGCAGTTTTAAATAAGATCAGCGATTAAGGGTTAATTGTGATGTTCCACCAGTGTTTTGCACAAGTCATGGCGTTGAGGGTTGAGCTTCCAACCAACGGAGTTCTCGCATATCCACCTTAGTGCTGAACACTCCGCTTTTTGTGGACGTCCACCTTTGCTGAGAATGGAGATAGGGTTTCCATTAATTACTGTCCAATATTATCGTCATTAAAGGTAAAAGTCGAAACTATGTGGCCAGCTCTAAGGTCCTTCGCAGATCAGCTGCATATGAAATCGAATCAGTTCGCTTATCTTCAGAAGTGCTTGTATCAAATTTCTCGGATTTGATTCTCCGAGGGTGAAGGTCATTTTTACAGCGGGAGATTAATATAGGATGTCCAGAAAGCATCTGTCCTCTTGCCAATGTTTTAGACGGGGGTTAAAGGTTAAATTACTTGGTAAAGACATGATGGGCAGCTAACCTAAATAGGCCCACATAGTTCTGTTCCCGTGAACTGACGTTGCCATGTTGTTGTTTTTTTTTGTGCGCAGGCATTTATGAACCATGCCAAAATGCTGTCGAACATCGTGCTGTGATCTGTTGTTCCAATGCCAAATCATTAATTTCTAAACTATACCGGAAATAGGTCGGCCATCGTATTGTGGTCTAGTCTTTTATGTCATGGGCACTTGCGAACCATTCCCAAAAGTAGGTCGACCATCATGTTGTGGCCTGTCGTTTTAATTCATGGACATTTGAAAACTATTGCTTAAAAAAAGGGATAGGTCGATCATCGTGTTGTATTTTTTTTTGTTCTCAAAATGCGGGAACATTTGCGAACCAGTATCTAGCCAGAATGAATCGGTGTCTTGCTGGCCAAGTTAACTAGGTTCAGTCTGTTGCGTGCTGGGTTTTTGCCTCTGTTCTCTGCTGAGGGTCCTACCCTTTGGGCTCCAGTCGCCAGTGTGGTGGACATATCTTTGGGGACATACATATACAATACAAATCAGCCAGACTTTTCTCCACATCACTATCTCTTCAAGCTATCAAATGTAATCTGGTTTAGGTAACCATATTACTGAGGTCTTGTGTTTTGGACCAGCGGCATTCGCTATCATTCTCCCCACTTATCATCAACTGTTGGACACTAATAGAAATCCTCATACAACACGCAGATCAGTGTATATAATATGGAAGTTCACAGCTCCTGCCACCGTGTGGAGAGCACAGACACTCCGTGCTGTGTTTGTATTGAGTGATGGAATCGTTGACAGCGATGCAGTTCAAAATCCCACCAAGCAGGTTTGTGGATGGTTCGCGGGCGTCACCTTCACTTTAAATCTCCAAACGCATTTAGGTGTCAGCGCCGTTGCCTAAGATGTAGCGGTGCTTTCATGCAACCCTCCCCACGCACCTGGCCCACACACTTGCCACCTCCAGGGTTTGTTGAGCTCGGCTCTGTTGCGCGCAGATTTATGTCTGAACGTGTAGAGGCTGCACGCTGCCTTGGACGCAAGCAACGGTGTTCCGCTGGCCCAGATTTCCATAGCTGCAGGTTGGGGTAAATTTTCCCACTTCTAAGACAAACATGTGGAGCTCAGATAGTCGATTACCTGAACTCCCTCAAAAACCAAAGTCGAAATCTGGGCCAGGTAAGGGGGGCTGGGACGGGGTGTGGACGGGGAGAGGAAGGGGCGAGGGGAACAAACACTGAGGTTGCCTTATATGATGCCAAACAGTGTACGCTGGAAGACACCAGACCGGTGCCAAATTCAGTTCCAGAAGTAATCGCGGTAATAGTATCGTAGTAATCATATTCACGGGTACTGAGTCCGAACTTATGTTATTAGTTGACCATCTGAATGGTTACTACTTCTTGGTTATGGGCATCCAGGTAGCAATATATGGGAAGGTAGCCACTCATTTGGATTAGCGTTTGGGGTCAACCAGCGACAATTTCTTCATGCTGAAATACAAGGATCTGGAGATGTGCGTTTGGTGCTTGTATTTACAAACACAGTTCACTGTGGAGTTTTTAATCATTGTAACAAGCGATCCTCCCCTCAACTTCCTCCTCCTCATTCCACAGTCCCACTTTAACTTGTAGCTCTTACGTCTGGAGAGATGGAAGTGGTTTAGATGGCAAAGGACAAGGGAGAGTAATAAAATTAAATTAGACAATAACATAAAACATTGTGTGTAATGTGAGAAGGCAACTGGGTCCGATCGAGGAATAAACATAGGTTGTAGACTATTAGACTTCTTTCGGAGTGCACTTTGTGTGTTATTCCTGTTGTTGTTGTTGTACTTATTGTTGTTGTCGCTGTTGCTGTTGCTGCTACTGTTGTTGTTGATGATGTTGTTGGCTGTTATTATTGTTGTTATTGCTGTCGCTGCTGGGGATGTTGTTATTATTATTGTTGAATGTTGTTGTTGTTGGTGGTGGTGGTGGTGGTGGTGGTGGTGTTGCTGTTGTGATGATCATGATGATGATGAGGAGGAGGAGGAAGAGGAGGATGATGATGATGATAATAATGATGGTGATGATGATGGCGATGATAATGAAATCCCGACTGACATTCGGCGGGTCTCAGATTTCAATCAGTGATCAGACGGTTGTTTTCGTCTTCATGTTTTACTTAATGTATATATTCACACAATTTGTTCAAAATCATCCGACTGTCTTTTCTCACGGATTCTGCAATTTCCTGTTTAGAAATTAGACGGTTTTAGTGATGATGATGATGATCGATTCCGGGTTAAAGTGGTGTCTTAGAATGTTCGCCCTTTTCAGAGTGAAGATGTCGATGATAGGGTGATAATGATGATAATGGTGATGACGATGATGATAATGTCGCTGATACTAATAGCTGTGGATGAGAGTGGTGTGGAATAATGAAAGGCGTGGTGTTTGAAACTAGCAGATGTGATTTCCTCAAAAAAAAAAAGGATCAACCTGAAACAAACAATGGATGGTAAACTATTCTATTTTATCCTTTGCAGAGCTGCAGTAGAACTATTTTAGTTCTCGCCTTCCCTCCACTACTCTGGGTGCGACTGTAGAATAAATTCGCGTGCCAGCGTTTGCAGTGCGATGCTGCTCTCGAATTTTTGCACCTCAGTGTCATTTGATTGGCACTGCACTCTCCTTCCCTACTTCTCCCTTTTTGTTTTCTACCACCCCACCGACATGTACAGTTCATGAACAGCCCTTTCTTTATGGTGAAAACACTTTCTTCTTGGGTGTGTTTCTATTTCTTTCATATTCGCCTGGTTAGTCTCAGACAGCCGATGAGAGGAGTCTAAGAGATTTATGGGTGGAGCTTAGACTTAGACCGTGGTATTAGCATTGATTTAGAGTTAGACTGTACAATTCCAAAACCATGAATTGCCAGACTTGCCCTGGCTCTTTCAGAATTCTGGCTGTTTTTAAAAGCCCTTGGTTCTCAAAATACTGACTGTTTTTTTTGTTTTATTCCTTTTTTGACGTGCATTTCTCTGTAACTTTTCATATATGGTTGGACTATTTTCCACGTGCGATTTGGCTTCGCTCGAAAAAGATGTCTGGCAACCTTAATCGGAAGCTGACAAAATGGCGCCATTTATCTGTGGGTTTAAATTTGCCATTGACACAAATTAACTTTCTGTCACATGCGATCTCTGAGGGACCTTCCTTGTGTAGGAGCAGGATGTGGCAAGAATCAACGTCAGTCTGAATGCTAATGCAAGGGGCGGGGATACAAATGAAGCATAGATCATTCGCAAATTAACGCAAGTCTCCCGTCACTTCCGCGTTAGCCTCATCCATCTTGGGTTGTCTACTGATAACAACTTCCGGATACGGCCATTTTATGTCAAAGTGACGTCACAGAAGACCTAAGAAATGCAGCCCTTTTGTTTTCTACCGTCGCACAGACATGCACCGTTCATGAACAGCCCCTTTCTTATGGTGCAAAAACTTTCTTCTGGTGGTGCCATCAGCAGCAGCAGGTTGAACATCACACATCCATATTAACTGTTACCAGGTAATTATACTAATCTGGCATGACATTTAGTTGAGTAATAGATGTGCACTGATTTCTCTACCTTCAAAAGGTTGACATACTCTATCTTCGATGGACTTAAGAACGTTTTTTGTTTTTTTTTTCGTTAGGATTGCCTTTACACAGGAGAGTGGGGGTGTTATGCTCAAGGACCCCTCTAACTGGGGTTAGTATCATAGAGTTTGCAGTAGGAGATAAGCAACTGTCCCTTGCTGAAAAGTTCTATCAGGGGCGTAGAGCCACTGTAATCTATGAATCTGAGATGACTCATACATTTTCCAGTGTATTTAATACAATTTAACCAATCCTAAATGTTTCATAAAATGTTCAGTTAT
The DNA here is from genome assembly GCA_033807755.1 of Ellobium chinense. Lineage (NCBI taxonomy): Eukaryota > Metazoa > Mollusca > Gastropoda > Ellobiida > Ellobiidae > Ellobium > Ellobium chinense. Next base: position 31,744 of record JAWQUT010001363.1, read on the forward strand.
TACTTTTTATACTACCGTATTTTACCTATGAAGTTGGCAATACCACTTTGTTAACTTTATCTCTTTTCTTCGCTGATAATCATAATAACATTATATAGTATCTCATAGATTCAGTGCGTTCATAATCACAATGTATTAAAAGAGAGAAGATCTTTTTTCTTATTAAATTTAAGTGGCCAATAACTTGAGTTATCAACCTCCATGCCGACTGCTATTTTTTTCCACTGTCTCTTTTTGCGCAAGTCCCTTTCCGTGAATACTTTCCGAGTTTGTTTTTTGTTGTTGTTGTTGTTGTTGTTGTTGTTGTTGTTGTTGTTGTTGTTGATGTTGTTGGTTTTTGCTTCGACGACAAGAGGCAGTGGTAGGTTATCAAGACGAAAATAAAAGAAAAATCATGCTTGCTACGTTAGTGAGTCTTAGCTGCACGGCTATTTAATCCGAAATGGCCTCACACAGCTAACCGGAACTGATGCCTACTATTATATAACCCAGGCCCTNCTATTGACACAAATTAACCTTCTGTCACATGCGATCTCTGAGGGACCTTCCTTGTGTAGGAGCAGGATGTGGCAAGAATCAACGTTAGTCTGAATGCTAATGCAAGGGGCGGGGATACAAATGAAGCATAGATCACTCGCAAATTAACGCGTCTCCCGTCACTTCCGCGTTAGCCTCATCCATCTTGGCTTGTCTACTGATAACAACTTCCGGATACGGCCATTTTATGTCAAAGTGACGTCACAGAAGACCTAAGAAATGCAGCCCTTTTGTTTTCTACCGTCGCACAGACATGCACCGTTCATGAACAGCCCCTTTCTTATGGTGCAAAAACTTTCTTCTGGTGGTGCCATCAGCTGCAGCAGGTTGAACATCACACATCCATACAAACTGTTACCAGGTAATTATACTAATCTGGCATGACATTTAGTTGAGTAATAGATGTGCACTGATTTCTCTACCTTCAAAAGGTTGACATACTCTATCTTCGATGGACTTAAGAACGTTTTTTTTTTTTTTTTTCGTTAGGATTGCCTTTACACAGGAGAGTGGGGGTGTTATGCTCAAGGACCCCTCTAACTGGGGTTAGTATCATAGAGTTTGCAGTAGGAGAAAAGCAACTGTCCCTTGCTGATGCCACTGTAATCTATGAATCTGAGATGACTCGTACATTATCCGGTGTATCTAATACAATTTAACCAAACCTAAATGTTTCATAAAATGTTCAATTATTACTTTTATACTACCGTATTTTACCTATGAAGTTGGCAATACCACTTTGTTAACTTTAGCTCTTTTCTTCGCTGATAATTTATAATCATAACAACGCTACATAATATCTCATAGATTCAGTGCGCTCATAATCACACTGTGTTAAAAGAGAGAAGATCTTTTTTCTTATTAAATTTTAATTTAAGTGGCTAATAATTTGGGTTAGCTCAACCTCCATGCCGACTGCTATTTTTTTCCACTGTCTCTTTTTGCGCAAGTTCCTTTCCGTGAATACTTTCCGAGTTTGTTTTTTGTTGTTGTTGTTGTTGTTGTTGTTGTTGTTGTTGTTGATGTTGTTGGTTTTTGCTTCGACGACAAGAGGCAGTGGTAGGTTATCAAGACGAAAATAAAAGAAAAATCATGCTTGCTACGTTAGTGAGTCTTAGCTGCACGGCTATTTAATCCGAAATGGCCTCACACAGCTAACCGGAACTGATGCCTACTATTATATAACCCAGGCCCTAACCTTAACCCTGACCGTAACCCTACCCTTAGTATTAATCTTAATGTCCTTTGAGACAAGAGCATCAGTCAAGGCAAGTCCCTAATTTCCGTTGAGACAGGGGCATCGGGTCTTATTAGTAATTCCTTCTCCTATGGATTGGTGGGTTGGACCATGCCAGAGCACTGTCCACTCCTCAGTGGTTTTTGCGCATAATATCTTAAAGGGACAGAGCTAGTTGTTTGCTTCACATTATTTCTTCAAAGCGTTTTCAATGGTATAGATTTTTCCTTTCTCTCTACTTTTTTTCTTCTGAGAAAACAGTGCGGGAGTGTCGAGATTTTCACCTTCCCTACGCCGCCATTATTCATGCTGCGCGATAGCAAAAAAGCGAGATGACGATTGGTCTATACGGTTTGCGCGTGTGACTTCGCACCAGTCGTCTGTAAGCTTTTCTCGCTTTATGACGTCATACAGCACCAGTAATGACGGTATACATAGGGGGAAAATCCTAACATTCCAGATATAGTTACAGCTACGACACACCAATGTAAATTTTACGATGTTTGGAAATCCCATCGTTATTGCTCAAGCGCTCAATTGTAATTCTTACTATGGTAAGAACTCCCATCAGTAATGTGCAAGTTCTCAATTGGTCATTTTTCTAGAGGACAGTAATTCTCGAGCCTCATCCTGGGTAATATGGCCTTCGGGCCGTTTTCTGCCACTTGGCTTTGGAAATTTGAAAACTGTGTGGGAACATACTGTTAACTATAGAGGCTTATGCTTGCTCTTGTTTATTCCTTGGGATATCATACACAAATTTCTAGTGCTTTGATATGATGCTTGGTTAATTATAGCATTTGAAATGGCTTGAAATG
>JAWQUT010001364.1:4844-34167 GCA_033807755.1 Ellobium chinense
ATACCACTGTGATTTTGGGAAATTTCTTAAAGGTTAAAGTACTTCTTTTGCCCAATCTTTTAACGGGAAGAAAAAGGGGGGTCAACGCCCAAAATTTTTCACAAATGTCTTTCGAAAAAGATCACCTCAAATTCTGATTTGGTCTCCAATTTTTCATTTGGCTGGTTTTGATCGCGTGCGAATACATAGGCCTACACACTTTATTTTTTTTACCTAGAAGGCTCAAACTGTGCCTGAAACTTTAAAATTGGATGCTTTATTTAGATCACAGGTCATTTTACACATTTCTACACTCTGACAGTGGCTGGCAGGGCCCCAAAAAAGGGGGATTTTATATATTAGCGGATTAATTGGGTTGTACACAGTGAGTGATTTGCCCCTCAAATAGGTGTCACAAACCTAGACAACAGGACAATCTTGTTGATAACAATACTATCTTCTAGTTGATAGAGGATTGAGGTGTGGAATTTGTTGTCGGCAGTGGCGACACTTGCATTGGTCTTGTCAATCTTAGTGATACTGAAGTATTTTGGTCTCTGATGGAGCAGGGCCCTAAATTAAAGAGGCTATGATAATAACAAGGACTCTCCTATCTAGACTCTAGTGGTTGGTGTAATGATTCTCATCAGTTTTTTTATTAAATCGGCTGATCCTAGCTGAAATTTGGATAAGAGCACACCTTGTAAATGAGGCTTTTACAGGCAAGGGGTGCTCAGAATAGTGCTAGGGTGAAAAATCACCCTTTGGACAGACAATAGACATCATTATCTCTCTTGGAATTAAATTCTGAAACGGCTAATTTCCAAAACCAGACCAAAAACCAGAAAAAAAAATGGCTAAAATGGCAATTTTTCTGGCCTTCCTAATGCTATCCTTTCTTTTTCCCTGCCCCATATTCAGTACTTATGGTTACCTAACTACAAGGTCCCATTTTAAATGAATGATGAAGGCTAGAGAACCAGTGGGCTGTGTTCTGATGCATCTAATATACATCTGCAGGCATTGTTCACAGCATGAATTTCATGGAACATCAACTTTTTTTTACATTTATTTAGATCTAGTTCTGCTGAAATTCACTAAATGTTAATTCTTGGTTACTTAATATTTCACAGGAGCTAGAGACTAGAGATGGCCTCAAAAGTGAGAAGGAGGCATTGTGAAAACTGCCACTATAACAACAGCAGGAGCATTAAAGCCAGCAATAAAACATGCAGTGGGGATGACCAGCTGAAAAAACAGCCAACAACCAGTCCTGACATTGTAATCACTGTCACAGAAAAACAGCCAACTATTGATACTGAAGTCACAGTCATAATCTCGGAGTAAGTTTGATAATTTCACGTAGTTCTAGTTCAGACATGACAACAATGAGCAAGGTGTTGTTGGACTTGTGATCTGACAAGCATGTATGTTTTGCTGTATTGAAAACACAAGATAGCAGGACATCAATAATTACACATAGCTATTCGTCAATTCAGTGTTTTCTACAGATTGCACAATTGCTTGATTCACCCCTAAAATTTCAACACCCCTTCCCCCCCACCCCTCCCGAAAAAAAATCCTTTGAATGCATGCCAGTCTCCCCTTCTCTCCTGCACTCCATAGTTTGTTTTACTTGAGGAAAATCTAACATCCTTCTAAAAATTACAAAGCTCCATATATATAATAAATTATGACTACCGGGTTAATGTTTCCCCCAACTCATGTGACCAGGAGAAGCACTGCAATGTTTTATCATTCCACCACCTTTGGGTGTTCAGCCAAATTAGGTCAATTATTATGGTGAGGACGGGTTGTTAGTTGTTTCTCACAAAATAAAATATAATAGCGTCAACCAGTGTTGGACGGGTTGCTAGTTGGAGACCAATTTCATTGAAGCACATTCACCAGTTAAGCCATGGAACTCCCAAGTAACAAGAAACTTAAGGAACACCCTAAAAGGAAAGTGTATTTGTACTCCAAACTTACTGTATGTCCAATTCCAAAAGCAAGATTTCTCTATGTCCTTTCTGAGGTGAGGAAATCAGTATTTCAGCTTACATGTGCTTTGTGCTGATTTAACAAAATCCTGGGACTCTGCTGAGGTGTGCTTATGTTAGGGTTAAGGGCAAGTTAGGAGTAGAAGCTTGATGAAGGAAAATATATATATAGATATTGATCAAGAACTATCCAATTGCTTCCCTAAACCTGTCTCTAACACTAAATACGTTAAGGGAGAGAATTACTGAGATGAAGAAATCGTAAAGGGACAGGGGTAGTTATTTGCCTCAGCCATGTAAATAACAGATCTACAAGGGATGGGTATTTGCTTAACAGCCTAAAAAAATCTACAGTATCTTTTCATAAACTTTAAACAGTGAATATTTCTACTTTCACTTGACAGTTACTGAGAATAAAAGCAGAATGTTATCTTGCATGCGTCGGCATTACTTATGCTGCATGATGTCAAAAAGCAAAATAGGCTACCAGACGATTGATCTAGATTGTTTCATTGTTTGCATATGCAGCTGTACCAATCATGTGCTAACATTTCTCACTTTATAAGATCAGACAGCACAAGTAATTGCATCATATGCAGGTTGAAAATCTCAACATTCAAATGGTGTTTTCTCACAAATGGTCAGTCGGAAGGAAATTGTACGCGGTTTGAAAGTTCTGAAAAAAATAATTTGAAATTTTTAAGCTCTGAAGCAAATATCTACCCCTGGGCTGTCCCTTTAAAGGATATTGGGATACTGATCATGGATCTCTGTCACTGAGATGAGCACTAGGCTTCATTTGTGGCAACAGCCACTGTGGAGAGTAAGGTGAAATACTTTTCCCAAAAGTTGTGATATTCCCCTAAACAGGTGGGTTTTACAAAAATGAGTGGCAGTTTTTTCCTAACAGATCATTTTAAAGTATGCCTGAATGATGAAGTATTATATTTATCAAATTAAAGGTCTTTCTATTTGGAATCCAGACATTTCATTTATGATGATTTTTTAAAAAGATATTGCTGAACTATAAAAAAATATTGAAATTTTAAAAAATTTATTGAAGCAAATGATTTTTTAAAAAGATATTGCTGAACTATAAAAAAATACAATGTTAATGTCCGGTCTGATGAGGAAAGTTGGTCAGTAATTCCTGTGTTGTAATTTTATTGGCTCTAGAAATTACTGTGATTCTAATTTTAATTACTTTGACATAAATTTTATTAAGTTACCCTGAAATTAATGTTGAAAATACATAATTGAATAAATGATAGTCTATTTTCACTGGTTTTTTTCAAAGTTGACTCTGTAACAATGATATAAAAATGAAAGTTCTCAATTTTGAGATGACCTTTCTTGTTACAAATATTTCCCTTTGATAGGGGAATCTCAGAAAAACGTAGACAGACTATGTGCTTCATTCAGCATTTAAACAATGATGAATTTACTGCTCATTCTTAGCCTGTCATTATCTCTGCACAATTTAGCAGCCTCAACTTCACATTAACAAATGTAACCAAATGAGAGTAGAAAATTACCTCAGTGCTAATCTCAGAATCTGTAGACAGACTTCTTAGCAACTTATAGTAAATTTAAGTTTTATGTCTGTTGCAAGTTAGCATACATTTATTGTATGTTCAGTAAATTTCATCCATTTCTGAACATTTTGTCCCTAAAAGAGGCATCGTACTGGACAAAAATATTAAAAAAAGTATGATTAATTTGAGAATTTGAGAATTGGAGAGAGACAACAGTAATTCATAACTGATTTTCAAACCTACAAAGAAGCTGTTCTCTTGGATAATATTAACTAAATTTGGTATCATCATAAAGAACATTCACTGAACTACCAGAGAAAAGTGCAAAGAGGTAACTCCATTGTTTAATTTTGTAACCATAGCATGCACAAAGCAATACCCTATTCCTAACAAAGTTTTGTGTGTCTCAAAATCTATCTGAGCTTTACAACATAAACATGCTAATAAAAATCAAAAGCTTTGTCAGAACCTAACAGATTTATGTATTCTATCTCCTTGCTACCCTTAAAATTAAAGGCAGGTGGTTATAGTCACCAGAATATGTGAAATAGCATCATACAAGCACTGACAAGCTTATTTTCTGCCACTCATTCTGTGAAACATACCTATAGCATACAGTGGGGGTAGCCTCATCACTGGCCATGGATCAAAATATAGCCAGCCAAGACAAAAACATAGGCACTGTAGAGTGTTATAAATCAGTAAGTGAAATGTATTATTATGAAACTTGTACCTATCTTTTAAATGTAGCCGTCACAAAATGACAAACGTAATAATTTTGCCTCTTTCTTAAAAGGTTGGGCATCCATGGCATACAACATGGTGCTAGATATTATTTCAAACAAGTGATAATGGAGAGGCCACAGAGTATGTAGTCAATTTTGCCTAACAGTAATTCCTCAGGATCACGGAAATAAGAGATGAAGCTGCTCTGTTGTTTTTGACCATTTCTTGTATTGGGGAGTGGGCAACTCGAAGGTCTGAGATCTGTTATTTGGCAGGACTGCATGATTGATGTGCACTGTGTCATAACGCTGTTGCTTAAAAAAGCCCAGCCCCAGTAATGCTAATATGTAAAAAGGTTGCATATTGACCTCTGCTGTAATTGAAGAGCATTTTCCCAAAACTTGGTATATGGTCTCAAATTATTTGAGATTAAAGGAAATTACATTAAGGTGATTGCTCTTCTCATAGATATTTTTATTTATTGTTAAATGACACAAAGTTTGAAGGAGGATAAGGATCTTTAATCTAGGCCTGTCCTCATCATATCCAAAATAACCAACATAGTGTGAAAAGGTGTCTAGATGCCTGAGAGATGTTCAAGTGTTAGTCCTTTCATACTCATGATCTTCTCGTTGGTGGGTACTATGCCAGCCAGGTCTGCCCTTAGTCTCTCTTGAAGCATTGATTCGGTGATCTGTAAATTTGTAAATTTAATCCCTCTGTCACTGATCTTTCCATTTATGCAAGCCAACAAGTTGCAGTTATCAGCAGTATCCAGAGAGATATATACAAAAAAGATGTTTGAAAAATGTTATGATTAAGTGGGGGTTGATTATGCAGAGATGATTGTATGTACACTTAAAATTTTAGTTCACAATCATGAAGGACCGGAGAAAGCCAAACCAAAAATATTTTCTTGCCCCAAAGTGTGGAAACCCATCCCTAGCTTTTAAGTGCACCAACTCTCTGAATAGGACCGTTTTGCTTCAGGGTGCATTAAATAAAGCCAATTCTACCACTGTTAGTGGCACCCACATCTGCATGCATTTCTAATCTAAAAATCTCTCTACATAAAATTCCTGTATGGAATATGAGATGGTCATCGACATATAAATGCAACTGATGCTTGAAAACTTCAGGGTCCTCTCTCTCTGAAAGGTAAAAGTGAAATCCACATCTTGAGGCTAAAGTAGGACCTTTCCATCTGACCAAGTTTGCCTAGGATATCAGTAGGATAGGTGCTGTTACTGCCTCGCTTTGAGTCTTGCTTACTGAACACCATTGCTGGATGTCCTACATATAGCACATAGTCCCAAATTTTTACTGCATTTGCTTAACACAGGGAGTTGGTTTGAATACGTGGCTCTGTCTCCTCTACAAGGGTTAACGTTTACTGTAAGAGTTCTAGGAAGTTTATAAAGAGAAGATTACTTCTGTAATAATAAATGGTCTTTTATTCATGTTTTCACAGGACATACAAGTCTAGCATAAGAGATGGCAGCAGGTATTGCCCTCATAACAGTGGGAAAAGAAACTGCAAAAGCCACAGTGTCAGTGAGAACAAAGACAGGGACAGCTGTAATATTCAGGGACAGAGCTCTCCCGGTAATGTTGACATGAATTGCAGCAGTCAAAATGATAAGAACTACAACTACAGAAATAGAACTCATACTGAGATTCCACATTGGTGGAGAGGGTCACCAAGCCATGAGGTGAACATTAGGGTGAGCTGTTGTGAAAAGAGATACAGTAGTGAGAAGCATTATGTTCACAAGATAATGGACTGGATAGACAGGAATAATAGAGAATTTAAAAAATCCTGTTGTAATAGAACTAACAAGAACCATTTCAGCAGAAAGTTCAATAACTGCAGAAAAACAGAAGTGTGGAGAAGGCGGGGAACAAGAGAAATAACACAAAGACCATACAGAGCTGCTGCTAATGAAGAATCTCAACCAAGGGACAAAATAGACTACAAACGCAGGAAACGGCAAATTCAGAAGACAGTACGATTTATGCCAGTCAATAACAGATATCAGCATAAATGAGACTGGACAGGGTCAGCTGCAAGTGGAGGAGATGCCAAATCCCTGACAGCATTTGGAGCTGCTAACCTGTTTCAGGTGACTGATGAGATGGTAGAAATGAGAGAAATGAAAATTAGAAGAGGGTGCGGTTTTTGCCGGCTGTAGCAGTCTGAGATGTTACAAAGCTGATAGACAATTAAGTTGCAACATAAATAAGACATGAACAGGTACAGCAGCAAGCAGACATAATGCTATGATAATGATGATTACAGCTGTAGTCTCTGATAGTAATTGTGTAAACACTAGAAATAACAAATTCAGATAGGAGTACAAACTTATGGCCAGCTACAATAGTTTTTTTTGTAGCTACAGTGGCTGAGAACAATAACAAGCTGCTACATAAATAAGACAATTTGAACAGGTGTAAGTGCAAGTAGAGGATTCGCTACATCTCTGACAGCATTAGGGGGTATACATGATGACCAAAAAAACAACAGAAGAAAGACATGCAAATTTCTGACAGCTGCAGCAGTCTCAAGCTAATTTGGGTGAGAGACAAATAAGTTCTTATAGAAATAAGTCAGTGAAGGAAGTGGGGCAATGGCAAGCAGAGGAGATGTCACAACCCTGACAGCATGTGGAACTGTACAGGCAACAAATTCAAGAAACAGTAAATTAAGAAGACTGTATCATGATCTGATAGCTGCAACATTATACATAGTTACAGCAGCCAAGAGGTGTGTTGCGGAATAAAATAGGCAGTGAACATTAGCAATGGCAAACGGAGGAGATAATATAGCCATGACAACATTTGAAGCTGTTGCTAACCAGTGCCAAAAAATAGACTAAAGAGTTAACACAAGCAGCAAGTTCAAAAGACTGCATTATATATGGCAGGTATGACAGCAATGAGAAAATAACAAGTGATGCATTAGAGACATTGTAGTGTTTGGAGCTAAACAGTTTCAATACATAGACAAGCAAAACATACAAAAAACAGCAAACTGCGAAGACATTATCAACATGTTCCACTTAAGGCAAGTGGTAAAAATCCTGCAGCATTTGGAGCTGCTGCAAACCTAGAGCCAGTGCATAGACATGTCTAGCATTCACAAAACGGCAAACTGAGAATACCATATCAACTTGTTCATGGTATGGTGGTACAAACTGCTATTACAGTAATGAGCAACAAGTTCCGGAGAAACAGTAAAAAGTTACAGCATAAATGCAAGTGGTAGAGCTGCTACAGCATTTGTGGCTACTGCTAACCCAGTATCAGCCCACATACAAGTATAGCAAGAAAGAGCAAACTGAGAGCACACTGTCAACATGGATATGCTGTGGTAGTACAAACTCCTATAACGGAGTCTGCAGGTTTCAACATGGTCACCAGGGAGTCATGACCCATATGTGGCCCTGACCCATTAAGAGTGCCAGGAAATCAAAAGGGCTGAAATACTGGTTAGACAGGGATGTCTTTCTTTGAGAATCTTTTATTGCCTTGCCCGCTGAGTAGGCGAGCTTCCTCTCTCAGCAATGAGCAACATGCTAAAATACAAGGCAGTGATCAACGGCAACTTCAAGAACGGCCAACGTTGCAGCCCTAACAGCATGTGGATCTGCTGCTATCCAGCACCAGCAGGACCAGTGCATAGACCAGCAGAGGAACAGCAACCTGAGAAGACGGCACCAACATATGCCAATTGCAGCACACTGTCACAGCAACAGGGAGCCAACCAAGGCGTCAGGTACCAACAACAGCAGGCAGAGATGCTCGAGCCATGATAGCATCTGGAGGTTTTGAATAGTCAAGACAGCAGACACTAAAAGTGTGTTTCAAAGAAAAGTACAAATTTACAACAGCTTGAATGAGACAGTAACCAGGAACAGTGAACACTCAGTGTTACAAGTTTCATTTCATATGACTGTCACTTGCCTTGTCTACAGTGATTAGGCATACAAAAAAAAAAAGAAAAAAGCATATATCTTAACCTTTGTTTATAGACAATAGGTGGTCAAGATTTTCTGTGTCACAGCAAAGTGTCAAGAAAAGTTGTTTTTGCAACAGTGTGTAATATTTTCTAATGCTTGCTACATTTGTGGACAAAAGTGGATAAAGTGAAACATTCAGACAGAGCAAACTGTAAAATTTTTTATTTAATGTAATTTTGCTTACAGGATATATCGATGCCTTGCTGCAACAATGCTGTAACTGATGTTTAGTTCAAAATAAATTTTTCAGCATCTGATAAACTTACTTCCCATTCTTCATCATGTATTAAAATATTTCTGACTTTTGGAGTCAAAGATAGCACCTTTGCAAAATTCTTGTTAATCCATGTAAAGTGAGTGTCACCTCAGAATCTCATTGATGTACTGCTAATCTAAAAGTGAGCAGCCAGTTTTTTCACTTGGTGGTGGTGAACAGGAATTTGCTAGCTCCAACTCATGCTGCTGGTTCATATAGTCGAGAAAGCAGCAATCCTAAGATGAAACAGTAAGACGCCCGATAATGTGAGAGCAGAGCATGGACTCCAGGTGTCAAGCACTGAAAATGTTAAAATTTATAATAACTTCATACAAATTGACAGCATTTATTTGCCTTTTTTTTTTTTTTTTGAAAAATTCGCATTTTTAAGTTACAGAGGAGTTGAAACAAGGCATCATTATCTTATTCCTACTGTTGACATTAACATCGTAATTTAATTTAGTGTTTATGTTTTGAAATCATGATATGAATTTGAATGTTGCAATGGAAATTCACAACCTAATGAACAATGGTTGATGGGACTGAACATTGGTCTTGTTACATAGATATGTCTGATTTTTTTTTTTCTACTTTTTTAATCATTTCATAGGACAGAATCTGATAGTTGGATGAATTGGAACAAATTGCTTGATATTTGCTTTCCACAGGGATTTGGACTTGTGATTCCACTCATTACAACACGCATATTTAAAACAGATGAATTTGACCTGGTTTAGACCACTGTTTTTCACAGATAGAGACTCACTGCAATCTTTTGGTTTAACTTGAATCAGGGTGGTCAGCAGAGAGAGTTATTCGGAATGTTATCATAAAAGTGCGTTTTGTGGTTATAAGAAGGCCGAGTTTTTTTGGTCTTAGGTGTGACAGAAGTGTTAATATATTTATAGCTGTAAGTGTGACGTGCAAGTTTTTTGTGACTCTGGATGTGCTAGGAATGCTTTCTCAGTTGTATGCATCAGTAGGAAGGTTGAGTGCTTGAAGCTTGATAAATGCATTGTGTGACGGTTTTGCTTTTGTGGTGACTGTTGTTCTAGGAGCAGTGCGTTTGTCGTTGTAGGCATGACAACTGTGAACTTTTGTAAGTGTGGCAGGCAATGGAACATTTGTATGTGGTTTAAGATGTGTGGTTGTGGGGATCGTTGATAAGACAGCAGTGCATTTGTGGTTGTAGGCTTGACAGATGTGAGGTTTTTTAGAAGTGTATGATAGGTGTGAGTTTTTGTAGGTGTGGCAAGTAGGGGTATTTTTGTATGTGGTCCTTCTTGTAGGTGTGACAGGTGTGAAGTTTTATGGTTAATATTGGTTGATGATATGAGAGAGAGAGAGAGAGAGAAATGCTTTTGTAGTTGTAAGTATGACAGATGTGAGCTTTTGTAGATGTGAAAGGAGAACTGTTGTAGTTATTGTCATGGCAGGAGTGTTTTTGTGGTTGGTTTTGTTGGTGTGACAGCAGTCCTTTTTGTGGTTGTAGATGAGGCAGGAGTGCTTTTGTGAATGTGAGCATGGTAGGAATGATTTTGTGGTTGTTGTTGTGAGTGTGACAGGAGAGCTTTTATGATTATGGTTGTGGTTGTGGTTGCAGGTGTAAAAGATGTGGGTGTGGCAGGAGAGCTTTTTTCTTGTAGGCTTGGCAAGGATACTTTGTGGGTATTGGGTTTAATTAATTTGTCTCGTAAGTTATGCCAGTGTGTAACTCTTGGAATTTTTATAGAAAGCTGACAGTCTTCTCACTCAAGGTTTATAGTGTAAACTCCTCTCAAATATTTTTGTTTGCATTTGTTATTTGCACTTACAGGACTTTAATCACCAATCTGTAGTCTCTTTTCGCCTTCACATTCCCATTCCAACAGTCTCTGACATGAGAATAGCTTCTTAGTAGCAGCCTTACATTTCCAAACATAACTGAATGGCTGAAGTTGGTGACACTGGGCATAAGAATTACTGGACACTGCCCCTAAGTAATGACTAGAGGTTCACCAAGCATGGTAATGTAAATGGACTGACAGTGATTTTCATTTTGTGCATAAATTATAAAGAGCTCCAAATTTTCGACTTTTTTAAAATTTTATACTATGATATTTGCCTTGCACAGCTGAGTGTACCCTACTGCCACTGTTCGCGTAGCTGTTCAAGTAGAAGATGCTGTTCTTCTGGACTGCCTCAGTAGTGGTGAAAGGGAGCTGTTCCATAATAGAACATCTAGGCCTGTAGAAGAGGCTTTTGGACAATTACTTTTTTCACATCTCACAAGTCACAACTCTTGCCTTCTCTATAGTTTCATCCCTTCTATAGCTCAGTGGCTAAATATGCGCATTATAGAACATGTAACTGATCTTCTGTTGGGATCAGTGTGAAAAGTTTAGGAAAAGATCGCAGTCTGTGTTTCGTAAAGTTAGATGAAACTGTTTATGACTGGATCTGAGTATGACTGATAAGCAGGTTGCAGTCTGTGTTTTGTAAAGGTGGGTGGTTCCCTAAGGCATTGTATGATGGGAAAAATTTACTCCAGCAATGCCTGTATCTTGGACTGGATCTGGATATGATTGATGAGCCGTAGGAAGCTGCCATGTCTAAGTGATGTTTTCCATTTTCTATTTTTTTTTTCTTCATTAGAGTTAATTTTTTTGGTTGGACATCCTATTGTGCCACTTTGACTGTTACGGTAATTGCAGAGAACAAAATTGTGTAGTTACACATAAATTCCATTGAACTTTGCTGGAAATGGTTTTGATTTGAAGGAGAAAAAAAACCAAGGAACGTCTGCTCATTGCTTATTCTTTTGGTTGGACATCCTATTGTGCCACTTTGACTGTTAAGATAATTGGAGGGAACGAAATTGTGTAGTTGCGCTTAAATTGCATTGAACCTTGCTGGAAATAATTTTGATTTGGAGGAGAAGAAAACCAAAAAAAGGGGCTGAAGAGGATATTTCAGTCTGAATTTTAATGGTTTAGTTTTGAACCACAATCAGGACTTAAACCATTCTAAGAATGTTGATGTCTTTTTCTTGAAGTTTGAATCTTAATGTAGAAGAATTCAGCATTTAAGGCTTTTAATGGTTTTAATAATCAGTTTTATTAGACCCCAATTTTTTTTTCAGTTGTAAGATCTTAAGAAAATAATTTTTTCATCAAAATTCAAAACTCATAATTTTCAAAAAACTGTCACAATCACTGAATTGACTGATGTTATAGATGCCTGGAAAGACAGTCTTTAATTTGCCTTGTTGATACAGCTTCGATGTAGGGATTTTAAACAGTTGCTAAAGCTGTATTCATGTGCTGCACATTTACAAGGTTGTAAACACTATAAATTACAAAGTTGCCCGCAAGCTACATCTTTACCAGCTTATCCACAGTAGGTCTCGGCTGGCTGTCTTCAGCGTTTTCATTTGCTGGCTGAATGAATTTTAGGCTGCTTTAGTGTCTTCTGATATTTCAAATGTCCAGCTTTGCCTATTATATTATGAGACTGCTTTCAACTTCAGTAGAAATCAGTTTAAATAAAGATGTTATGATGTTCAGGTCCTTTGTCTGCTTTCAATACTATTTCCTTCATTTTGACAAGGTTAGCTCTCATTCACATGAGCGATATATTTTGGAAATTTACTTGGCATGAACTTTGTGGCTCATTGTCCATTTGAACTGTTTCTAGTCATCAGACTTTACCAGGAATTAATCCTCTGATTTTCCTTACCACTCTTTATGCTTCTTACCACCTGTTTAATGGCCTGTCCTTATTTTTAAACCCTGAGTTTACATTATTATGGTGGATACCACTTGGTTTCTGGCCTATCTTCATTTTCAAATACTGATTTGACATTAAGCACCACTGAGAACGATCCCATTAATGTGTGCCCCCTTGGAATTAAGAAAGTTGTCATGATTTTTAAAAAAATCTCTTCCTGTGGTATGTTGTTCAGGATCTTCTGATTTGCTTTCACTAAGCTGGAAGTGTTCAGCAGGCACTTTAGGTGGGAGATGATCCCATACCCTCATTTCTGTTGGATGATCTTTTATGATCTCAGAGTTGTGCAACCCTGTTTGTTAGATAGGAAAGGCACTTCTGCATACATTAGCAATAAGGGCCTGGATTGATCGGGATGATTGGCTATGGCCTTGGACCCACTTTGGTGTTAGGCTTGTGATACCTGATATTGATGCCTTGCACTTTTCCAATCATTTTTTAGCCATATTCATCAGGTTTGATGAGCTACTGTGTCACGCCACAACCTTCCTCTTTAGTGTGGGAAGCACATGCTGCTGAAAGTGTACTTGATAATGCTGAGACATTCCTCTCACCCGTGACAGGTTCAGCTGTCCATGACAGGCTGTAGAGGCACTTCAAGATGCCAGACACTGATGTCTGCAATCGTGTCAGTTTGATACGGGTTGATGAGACTGAATGAAAACAGATTCTGGGCAGTATGGTTAAGCTGACACACTGTCAGTTTTTAATATTCATCTGGTATCACTGGCACAATATGAAAAATGAGAGCTACTGCATCAGCATGATTGAAGTCTGTGTTTCATTACATGTAGGCCGAAGGCACCCTAGAAATCCTTTGCTGGCATTAATAATGCCACTTATTCCTTCGGTCACCATAATTATTACAACGATTACAACAGCTTGACTGTCTGTATCATACAGAACTGGACAGCAAGTCTGTGACCTTTAGTTGCCAGTACAGCAAGTATGGCCAACAGCCTCAGTGCCTTCTACACCAACATTTCAACTTGGTTGCCAGAGGGAGTGCTAAACCTTGAAAGAAATGGGGGAAAATCCTCAACTAACAAACCACAGGAAACAAATAGTTTTTACTCCTTAAAAAAATTCATCTTGTGTGTAGAACTCAAAACTAGGGGATGTTCTCAGTGAGTGAACAACAGTTCTGGAATTCTCTTATCTTGAGAATAGTTTCCTAAAATAGGACTTCTAGGTGTGACAGACTTAGTTTCTGTCAAGTTTTAATTTGTTGGTGAATTTCCACAACTTCTCTGCCTTAAAAGAAGAAGACTATCTTTCTGATATTTCTCTTGTGGACAGTTTCATGTTCTGCAGTCCCTGTTGTCTGTGTCCTTCATTATCTGTAAAAAGCACAACCAGCATTGCTTCTTTTGCTCATTGTTTTAGAATCATTCATTGATTGCTATAGTTAAGTCTTAGTACCCCTTGCTCTCTAGTTTAGTTTTACCAGTTTTAATTCAAGTTTGAAGGACTTTTATATTTGCATTGCAATTTGAATTACTTCAAGCATCCATAGGATCCTGCAATCCTGCACTATCTGAAATTTGCACTTCTCATTTCCGTCCATGTTGGCTTCTTGTTACTGGTGTGCAGTTTTCAGGACATTGTGTTCAGTAGATAAAATAAGCCATCCTTCCTTCAAAGTAAACATGCTGTGTTCACATTCATTTCTAGATCCATTTGGTTCATTGAAAATTTTATCATATTTATCATACATGAAGATCATCTGTAGATCCCAGGGAACATCCAGATTTTTTTGTGGAGATAATTATCCTCTAATTATGTTCTGATTCTCTGTAGCTACACATGACCAGTGGCGGTATATCCTTGTGTGTGTTTGTTGCCCTGTTTCCATGTGTGTTGTTGTTTAGTTCAGGAGCACAGTCCTCCGTTGGCAAATGCTTGTAGTTATTAAAGAAGTCCCTGTCGCGGTTTGAAGATCCATAAACTTCAAAGAAAATCAGATCTTTAAAATTAAATCATTTTTCTACAAAATACAGTAAAATGTTATTATTGGAGTTTGGCCTGTACTTATCATTCTGGTTGTCATGTCATAAGCCGATATCTTTGCCTCAGTGCAGTAATCATCTATGTTTCTCTGTTTTGTTATGTACAAAGTTGTTGCACCAAGGTGATGATATAAATTTGGATGTTCCCTTTAGCATAAAAGCTTGTAAACACATTGGAGATAGTGAGCATTTTCTACACATATGTAAGGTCTGTGAAAGATGATGGAATGTAAATCTCAGGAAACATTCAAAGTTAGTTTGAGGTTAATGTCCTCTGATTATGTTCTGATTCTCTGTAGCTACACATGACCAGTGGCGGTATATCCTGGTGTGTGTTTGTTGCCCTGTTTCCATGTGTGTTGTTGTTCAGTACAGGAGTACAGTCCTCCGCTGGCAAATGCTTGTAGTTATTAAAGAAGTCCCTGTCGCGGTTTGAAGACCCATAAACTTCAAAGAAAATCAGATCTCTGCTGTTAAAGATTTGTTCTGCAACATGCAGTTATTTATTCTACAAAAGGAAATGTTTTGAAGCACTTTGTCTTTACAGAAAGGTATAATTTGAAGCCCCAGTTGATTGACTGGTTGACTTTGGCTTGTATGTATTCTGGTTGTTAAGTTCTAGACTGGGGTTTGAATTTGAATGTTTCCTGTCACATAATACCTTGCATGTATAAGGTACATTATTATTGTCATACAATGGTGATAATAATGTACAATCATCATACATATGTGTAGGGGTTGTGAAAACTGCTGAATGAATATCTGAAGGACTATTGAAATTTTTTGTGAGGTTATTGACTCACCAATGTAGTCTGACTTTCTGTAGTTACACATGATCAGTGGCGGTATCCTTGTACGTGGTTTTTGTCAGGTTTGCTTATCTGTAGTTCAAGACCAGGATCACAGCCCCCACTGGCAAATGCCTGTAGTTATTAAAGAAGTCCCTGTCGAGGTCGACCCGTTGTGGTGCTCGAAGACCCATAAACTTTAAAGAAAGTCAGACTCTTGGGTAAANGGGGGGGGGTTGAATGCTCACTTCTTCATGTAAAGCTTCAAATATCTTTTCTCAGAAATACTCTCAAGTCTGTACAGTCCTTACCCATTACTATTATTTTGAACATGAAGGCCTGAAGTTATTTTTTACCTTACATTGTGAAGGTGGTTGTATATTAGAGAGTGCATGCAATTTTAGCTAGGACTTTATGGTCTTATATACTTGAACCTAACTGCAGTGGTTAAAGATTCTTTTATCTTAAGATTTTCTTTGAACTTGTTATAACCATTGTACTTCAGTGGATGCAGTTTCATCTCAATAATGATACCAGATGTAGTTTGATCTAATTTATGATGTGATGTAACGTTATATGGACTGCGAAAGATGATATGATTGGAAATTATCCTTCCTCCACTGAGCAGTAATTTATTCATTAAAAAAAAAAATGGGTTGAATGTTTTTAGGTGTCAGTGCTGTGGTGTACTGCTCTGTAGTGGTTGTCCATCTCTGGTATATAATTAGCTTGAAATTCTGCATGGTTCAGTAAATTCTGACTTTGCTGAAGGCTCAGTCCAGCCTGGCTCACAAATAGGATGGAGCAAAAGAGGTTGTCGCGGGTCTCATAAAGTATGCTGTTAAGCTTGGTTCTATTTTGCGAGATCTTCTACTGGTGTAGGCGGGAATTAATTTAGGTGTTTATAGAGATTGAAGAAGCGGGTGACTACCAACACTCTTGCAGTCATGTTTTTTGCTTTTTTAAATTTTTTTTTGGCTTTCCTGGTAAATTTATATATTGTGGTGCTTAAATGCAAGTGAAATGCACATGTTGGATTCAGTCAAAGTGGCACATTTTCTATGAATCATATGTTCTGTATTTGAGATAGGGTTCCATGGCAATTTCAGGCTATAGTGGTAAGTTGTTGGGTAGATTATCCCTACTTGTTAGATGGGGGTATCTTTCTCTGAAGATCTTGTTGCCTCACTTTCCAAGTAAGAGAGTTTCCTATTTATTTTCCCTATTAAGTTTTCTATTGTCACCTGGCCAACCCTTTAATGATTGGCATACAGCAAACTCAGTGAATCTTCAAGTGAATGCAGCTGTAGTTCTGATTAATGACGGTATCATCAGCAGTGGTTAGGGCAGATTTAGAGTAAAACAGGGCAATAGACAGCTTACTTGGAAATGGCAGTCTTCCTCTGTAGGGCACCTTGGATTTCCATTGTTTTAGAAATAAACATTGCTTGTAAAGTCTTTTTTTTCTAGCTCTCCTTTCCCCTTTAAGACCAGAGTTTGGATTCTTGGCTCAACAGCATAACAGTTATATTACATTAGATGTGGTTCATTCTTTACTTAGATATTAAATTATGTCTGTAACACATGACATCAGTCAGGGCAGAAAATGTAGTTTATATTAAGAAATATTAAGATAAACAGACGGAAAGAAACAGAGTTATACAGTATTGCTCAGGCAATTACGATTAGGCTGTCATGCTGGATTTTGGAACACAGGTTGATGATTTTAGGAAAGGACAAAATATGTTGCAGTTGAACTGAGATAAAGTTTCATGGTAAAGAAATTGACTAATTTATGATTGATTTAATTCAAAATTATAAAAAAGACTGTCATGCTGGATTTTGGAATACAAGTTGATGATTTTAGGAAAGGACAACATATGTCGCAGTTGAACTGAGATGAAATTTTTCATGGCAAAGAGCTCTGTGGGCATCGCCCAAGTCCATACACTCTATGAGGGTGCAACTGTCAAAGGACAGTCATATGCAGTACACTTGGGAGACTCATCTTTCTAAAATAGATAGGAGTGGATGAGGTGGCAGTGACTTAGTAAAAGGCAATTAAGAACATCTGACCTTGTAGATGAATCTGATGTCAGATGTAGCAGACTATGGATATAATTGAATTGAGTGATATGGAGTTCCTTCATTGTTCATCACATCTGGCTTGCCATAAGGATTTTATGCCAATTTTTTTTTTTACAGTTAAAGATTTAGGATTTTTTTCTACTTTTTTGGTACAGTTCTAGTTAGGGGCCAACCTTGATTAGGCTGTCAGCTGCTTTTTTTAGATAGCAGTATATTAATACAGTCTATTCCTTTACTGCTTAATCACAACTTTCTTTTGATGGCAACATCATCGAGCTGAGAGTATGTTGTGTTCTCTCTGTAAAAGTCACTGATTCATCACAGCTCCTGAAGATAGCAATATGTTCTTTGCTCCTGGAAAGTCTTATTTCTGGAGATTATTGGGAGTTGTGCATGTAATTCGCCCTTGGTTGCCACGCACTCTTTGATGTCAGTGATCAAAGGGATTAGCTCCGGGGCAACATTCTATGTGTTGTGTGTAAGTACTGGCTGACTTGTCTGTATGAGTGACAGGGAATATGAATGCTCTGTGTCAATGATGCGAATGGTGTTTATTGTATATATTACTGTACCGTATGCATTTGTAGCATGGTTGTGCTCTTTGACACCAGTAGTTGAATGGATTACTCTGTGGAACCATGTTTATGTGTATGAATGACTTGGTGAGAAATCCTTGTGTCATCAGCGTGGATGATCTTAAGTTTGAAACTGAGTGGCATATGATTGTAGTACTGTTTGGGGTGCTGAGGCAATTGCATTAGTGTGTGAAGTGAAAGAAGTGAAATCTGTATGTCATCTGTGTGGATCAAATGAGTTTCAACTGCAGTACTGTGATGTGTATGGAGACAGACACACTAGTGTCTTTGAATGAGCTGGACGATTAAAGTTATGTGTCATTTGTGTAGATGAGGATGTATTAGCTGGAAGTTGAAAGTTGTGTGTCATTTGTGTAGATGAGTGTGTGTTAGCTGGAAGGTGAAAGTTGTGTGTCATTTGTGTAGATGAGGGTGTGTTAGCTGGAAGGTGAAAGTTGTCATTTGTGTAGATGAGGGTGTGTTAGCTGGAAGGTGAAAGTTGTGTGTCATTTGTGTAGATGAGGGTGTGTTAGCTGGAAGGTGAAAGTTGTGTGTCATTTGTATAGATGAGGGTTTGTTAGCTGGAAGGTGAAAGTTGTGTGTCATTTGTATAGATGAGGGTGTGTTAGCTGGAAGGTGAAAGTTGTGTGTCATTTGTGTAGATGAGGGTGTGTTAGCTGGAAGATGAAAGTTGTGTGTTATTTGTGTAGATGAATGTGTGTTACCTGGAAGATGAAAGTTGTGTGTCATTTGTGTAGATGAATGTGTGTTAGCTGGAAGGTGAAAGTTGTGTGTCACCTATGTACATGTGTATGTGTTAATCTCATCTAGATGTACGTCTGAGTTGTGTGCACTTGCAATGAGCTCTCACACTTTGATACCAGTAGTGCTGTATGCTTGCAATACCTCGTCATATTTTGACACCAGTGGTCAAAGGGATTTAAACCTGTGGAACACTGCATATGTTAAGTGTGGAGACAGCAGTGTTTGCCATCTGCAGAGATAAATGAATGTCATTTGGAACTGAGGCACATTTGTATTAAAGACTGTGTGGTATGTGGATGCAGTGCAACTGCCCCCCTCTCTCAGACATTTGTGATCAATGGGATGAGCACTCATATGTACTCATTGGGATGATGCTCTATTTGGTAGTTTGTCACCTTTAAATATGAATGTGATAGCTGAAAGCAAGTTAAACATGTTGACTGTGATATGTATGTAATTCGCCCTTGGTTGCCACGCACTCTTTGATGTCAGTGATTAAAGGGATTAGCTCCGGGGCAACATTCTATGTGTTGTGTTCTTTGACTGCAACACCAGTATGTATGGAAGTGTTTGAGAGTGTGAAAATTGTGTTATCATCTTTGTTGATGAATGTGTTTGAAAACAAGTTGCACTTAGGCGTGAGGTGATAAGTATGAATATATTACTCACTCAGGTTGCCATACACTTTGGCACATCTTTTTTGCCATATGCAATTTGATATTGGTCATCACAGTGATAAGTACTTGGCTGATTTTCTTTTGTCAGTTTGCCACTTTAATGTATGAATGTTTGCAGCAGATAGAAATTATCATCACAGTGATAAGCACTTGACTGACTTTCTTTGTCAGTTTGCCACTTTAATGTATGAATGTTTGCAGCAGAGAGAAATTATCATCACAGTGATAAGCACTTGACTGACTTTCTTTTGTCAGTTTGCCACTTTAATATGTATGAATGTTTGCAGCAGAGAGAAATTATCATCACAGTGATAAGCACTTGGCTGACTTTCTTTTGTCAGTTTGCCACTTTTATGTATGAATGTTTGCAGCAGAGAGAAATTATCATCACAGTGATAAGCACTTGGCTGACTTTCTTTTGTCAGTTTGCCACTTTAATGTATGAATGTTTGCAGCAGAGAGAAATTTAGGTGTACCTCGGAGACTCTTATTGATTTGTAATAAGGCACTAGTTGCCATACAGGCATGATAACTTAGTTTGATTCACCAGGAAGCTGGACTGCAGTGACCAGAGTGACTTTTCTAAACCAGGTCAAATTTCTGTTTAAAAAAGGAAAGAAAGATGTCTATTACAGGTCCAATATACTGAAAAAAAAATTTTTTGCCTGGATCAATTTAGTGTTTGCACATTTCTTGACAGCTTTACATAGGCTCATGTTTATGGTTTTTTTATGATCAAAGGAATTAGTTCCTTTCCAGCAGCATCCTTTAGGTGAAACCATCATACATTTTGTGGATGAAATATGCTCAAAACTTGAGTTGCATATCTAGACATTACACATTTATTTAGAATGCAAGGAACATTCTTGGTTTGTCGCACAAAGCCCAAGTGACCAAAGGAATTTATTTCCAGGCAACCTGCTTCTTGTGAAATGGTTATCTTTGTGAACAGATGTGTTTGAAAATGAAATGCATCTGTGTGTAGGCCATACTATACACCCTTGGTTTGCCACATACTTTTGTGTAAGTGGCCCATACTTGCTTGAGTTACCAAAAGGATTCGCACCCAGGCAATATCCTTTCTGAGAAATGATCACATTTGCTATTTATATGTGTTAGGCAAGAAGTTGCATCTTTTTGTGTTATATTGTATATGGCATGTAACACACCTCAATTTGTCATATACTTTGGCGTTAGTGGCCCACACTGGCTCAGGGTACAAACAAAAATTGGTTGCCAGGTAACATCCTTTTGGAAAATGGTCACATTTGTAACTGAATGTGTTAGACAAGAAGTTGCATCTTTTTGTATTACAATGTATATTTGCCATGTAACACGCCCTCAGGTTGACATACATTGTGGCGGAAGTGGCCCACACTGGCTCAGATTACCAAAAGGGTTAGCTCCCAGGCAACATCCTTTCTGAGATATGGTCACATTTATAATTGAATGTGTTAGACAAGGAGTTGTATCTTTTTGCATTATTTGCATTTGCCATGTAACACACCCTCAGTTTGCCACTCACTTTTGGCATAAATGACCACAGGGATAAGGTCCCAAACAACATTCTGTTCAAGAAATGGTGACATTTGTGATTGAATGATTTTGAAAAATGAATTTTATCTTCTCATGTTGTGATTGCCATATGCCATGTAGTACGCCCTCGGTTTGCCACACACTTTGGCGTAAGTGGCCAAAGAGATTAGCACCAGGGCAACATTATGTATGTGTGTTGTGAGTTGGTTGTCATTACATCAAGCTTGTCACTGATCAGACTCATATTTTTGCTGATGTACAGAGGGTTCTTCAGTATGTCCATTATGAGAAGCCCATTTCAGTGACTAATTTTTGGAACAATCATTTCAGTGCTTTTGGCATGCCAGTTTAGTGAGGATTCAAGTTTTGTCTGACGACTTTTTGAAATCTTTGATCAGACTAACACTGTCGAGACTCCGTCCTCTGCCCCCTTTGAAAAGTGCTAAGAGAGTGATATATACAACAGCCTAGTGTGCTATAGACTTATGTAACACTTTTGGCAGTCAGCAAGAGCTTTATGAACCCCAAGGTAAAGCTTTGGGCTGTCAGCCAGAGTTGTTACACTGGAATTCACAGATAATACATGTCATGTAGTATGGTCACTAAGTGATTGAAAACAGCTGGGCATTTCGGATTGCAGACTGTTATTGTATCTGCACTGAACTGAGCTGATCTTTGTGCTTTACTGTGCTGACAACACACACACACACATGCAAACATTTTCTGTAAATATGTTATTTCTAAGGACTGAGTTGGTTTCTTAGATAGAAACTATTTCTCTCATCTAAGAATTGATTGGAGAATTAATTAGTTTTTCTCTCTTCTAAGAATTAATTGGGTTTCCTCTCTTCTAAGAATTATTTTTTTTTCTTTCCTCTTCTAAGAGTTCATTGGTTGTTGAGTTAGAATTTCTCATTTCCCTCACAGGACTAAGTTAGTTCCTAAGATGGGAGTTTGTATTTCTTAGAACTGAATTGTTTTTGAGGTATGAATTATTTTCTTTATTTAAACCATATCTGCCGACCTAAACGTCTTGTCTTTTACAAGAGCAAAAGAACGAAAGTGAATAAAACAAATGCTAACTGAATCTCTTTCAAATTGAGACGTGCAGCTTTTGATCATGACATCTATTCCTATTCAGTGTGATGTGCTGTTTTGAAATGAACATTTTCAGACAATGCTGTAGTGAAAGCTTAAAGTTTAACACACTGGATGTGGTGAATGAAATTGCAGAATACATGTTGTCTCTCAACATGTCTACTCTCTGTTTGGTGTGCTATTTGAAAAGAATGTTTCCATACAATGCTGTAGCAAATGCTTAGAGGTTAACCTACTGAATTTGGTGGACGGAATTGCAGAATGCATATTGTTCCATAGCATGTCTCATATTTGATAACTAATCATCCCTTTGAATACAGATTCTAGGTCATTTTAGAGAACTGACCTTTGTGAATATTTGTATATTTTGTCAGATTTGGAGTTATTGCTTTACGTTGGTGCTGTCAGGGAAGGAGAGACAATAGGAGCTGAGAAATGATATGAGCACTTCTATTTTAAGGCAAAGCCAAGTTTCCCAGAAAAAAAAATTGCAGCTTTTGTCATCTTCCAAGCCTGTTCAAGTTTGGATGTGGTGGTTCATCGAAAGAGGTTATAAGATAGTTTCCACAGCTGGAAGCTGTTAAACACAACTGCCACAAAATCACTGGCTTGGAAAGGTTCTGTTGCTGTCTTTGAGCCTCAGTTGTTACACTGAAGTCTCATTATGGCATGTAGTTTTGTCATATTGACCACAGGAATGTTCTTATCATCCTTTATAAGCTGGCATGAAATATCAAAATCAAAGTACATATTAAGCTGGAGGATCTTGTTTTATTACTGGCTCAGTGGAAAACAGTTTTTCATAAAAATTCTGTTAATGCCTTTAAGTTTTGTGAAACGGATTACAAGGCCATTAACGTCCATAGATTTTAAATAGCATTTCCTTACCATTGATGCCTGTTTCCATCATCAAAACTTTGAAGTGTACAAGTTGTCACTGTTACTGGGAAATAAATTCTTGGAGTGCATCAGATTCTTAGTCTTAAACCAGTTCCATGAGCTGGAATGAGAGGTATTTAATATTTCCAGCCTGTCAGGGTAATGCAAGGGATGTCTAGATTGCCTTGGCAGTAGAGCAGCTGGCAATTTAACAGTAAGGCCTGAGCTCATGAAGTTGTTAAGGTGGTATCCAGAATGTGGAGATATCTGTACAGAAGAGTAGTTAGTCAGCAACTTAACAGTGAGGTGGAATAAGTATGTAGTCCGCCAGGCTCATTTGCACTGATGAAAATGTAGTGTTACGAGAGTTGAGAAGTTCACTAGAATGTTTTGCTGGTCATCATCATTCTCCATAATCGAAAATTTGTACATTTAAGATTTTGCCATGTCTTTATCAAAGTAAAGTTAAGTGAAACTGATTTATATTACTGGCATGGTCATATCAGTTGTTTTATTTTTGGCTTTGAAAGTTCCTTGTGATTCTTAAGTGCACCCAGCTGTAAAGTGAAATTTCAAGAGTGATAAACTAAGAGACTGCTGTTCTCTGTGCTGGGGTGGCCAAGACTTGTGGACACTGCTGGAGTAATGATGGCACAGTGTAAAAAGCCGGCGTTATGCTGTGTTATCTTCTCCGACACTGTCATCAAGTTTTGTGGCATTTTTAGCACAGGGGATCAGCTTTGCATTTCACTTGGTGAAGAGGTATAATTAGGGCCTGAGAAGATGAGTGTGTGTGTAAATCAGGCCATTCGACAGAACTTTCAGCTGTGGAGTATCAGCTATAATATTTGATCTTCACTGTGATGGAAAATAAGGAGTTTGGTGTCATAATATTGGCTTGGAAATTGACCAGTATATTTCAGTTTTGTTAAGTTCAGCTTACTTTAATTGGGAGATAAACTTCACTTATTGTTAATTCTGTTAAATGGACAGCAGTGACCAGTTAACATTTCTGATGAACATTTAAGAGACTGTGAGAAGAGACTCTCTAGCAAACACTCTCTGTAATTATGAGCATTGAATTGAAGCATGTGGAAAAGACTACAGTGAGTTCGGATAAGAGATTCTCTTCTAAACACCTCCTGTGATTATGGATATTGAAGCATGTGTATGAAACCATAATAAAATCTCTCTAGCGTCCTGTGATTGAGGATATTGAACTCTGTGTAACTGGCAGCAGTAAAAGACTTTCTGACAAATGCCTCCTGCGCTTATAGGTATTGTAGTGTGAAACTGACCTCATACAGAGGTTCTTCCTGTAGCAGGCTTTCTTAGAACTGTTTAATTTACTCCCTGCTCAGATCTTTAACAGTGACCACAGGTGTCTTGTTGCACATTACCAGACCATTAGCATTTATTTGAACTATCAGAATTTGAATATTACAAAATTCCATTTTTATGACCTGTGTAAATAGACTTGGACCTCCAGTTAAATTACGGCCCTTCCCTCCGCTGACGCCTGCCTGTTTGTTTGTATAAGGTATTTAATTCCAAACTGCATGAAAGAAATTTGAAGGTTGATATTGCCTGTTATCATTTCTAGTATGACCTAGCCACTCCCAAGGGCCAATAGACTGTCAGAATTTGTTATAGCAACCACACCCAGCAACTGACTTCTTAGTTTGTAAATCATGTTTTCTCACATATGTCATTGTTTTTACCTTGATGTAGCATATAATGTGACTTCATTTCATGGGGTATTTTTCTTAGTCTATGAAGTTTTTATGTCATTGGGTCAGATCACAGGTCTCTGGAAAAATTTTGCTAAAGGCAGATGGCTTACTCTGGAGCCTCCTCAACAGATTTGTGAATGTCAGTCTGAGCAATTACATACTGAGCGTTATACATTCCTTAATTTTAAAATGGAAACAACTTAAAGCTGAAATGTGACATTGCTTTGAAAGTTTTTGAAATGTTAGCCAGAGGTGTAAATGCAAGATCAGTGGCCTCTTAAGAGCTTCTTTTTGAGTATGATTTGAGCATTCTTTTGAGAACAGATTGCTCTGATGAAAATGTTATTCGTTGCATTTTGTGTTTTAAATTTACACTGTTTTCAGAGTTTTCGCATTTGTATCATACATCCTTTATGTGAGAGACTGGTATGATATAACTGGTATGTTTTGTATTTTGTAATGTTCCGAACTGAAAGTGAGGATGTTCACATTGTAGAATCCCGACTGAAAGTGAAGCATGTGAGGCAGACAGAAGGCTTACAATAACTGTACTTGTGAAATACTTGGGCCACGCTCTTTACAGAGTAATCTGACCAGCGGATTGATCAGAACCTCTTTTAATGGTTTATAGCTTATTAAATGATTGTTGAAAGTTGAGCAGAGAGTTACCTTTCACTTTGAATTAGTGGAATTTGAAATTTATTTTTTGATTGACCAGTGGGCTCGCCAGAGCCTCTCAAATTTTAAGTCTAAAATGTTTTAAAAGATTGTTTAAAGTTGAGCTGAGAGTTAACATCCACTTTGAAAACACTGGAATAGTGGGATTAAAACATAATAATATATGCTTTCGACTGATGACCACTAAAGAGCCGTCATTTCATGGTTATAATGTTGAGAGATAAGCTGAGAGTTAATGTAAAGGTGAAACTGAAGTGTCTGTAGTATAATTGGATCATGGTCCCATCAGAGCCTCTCTTAAAGATTTATAACTTTATGATTATTGAAAGTTTCACTAAGAGGTAATGCACACATTGAAACTACTGGAATTGTGGTACATAATGTACATGAACCATTGACCAATGGCCACTCTACAGCCCACTCTTCACATTAATAAAGGATGTGATTTTGTGCATAATTCCATACACTGAAAGTGAACAGTTTTAGCTGTACTATGCTGACCACTGCGTGCTTTAGAGTTTCTCTTGCAGACTTATTTATAGTAAGTAACAAGGATGAGAGTTATTACTAGTGGTGCTTTAGACATTTTGCGATTGTGACTGCCAGATAAACATATCATTTTCTTGTGAGCAGTGAGTAATACAAAGTCCCCTAGCATCAAAGCAGTCAGCCAGCAACTGACACGTTGAGAGGTTAACAGTATGTAATCGATCAACACAGCTAGGTCTTGTGCTGACGCAAGCAGGGCATGACAGGAGTTAAGACTAACTAAGGAATACCACATCTTTGTTACAACATGCTCAGAACTGGCTTTCCACAGACAAACAGGCTGCACAGCTGCTCTCAGGTTCTATAGCATGTTAACCAGATTAACTATTTGACCACTGAGTTAAGAATGTTAGTGGCATCCAAAATGGTGGATGAAATTGGCTCCATATTCAGCTATGACATATAGATACTTATTTCTGTTATACCTTGGATACTACTTATCAGATTTTTCCAGCATGTTAAACCAAAAAAGAAAAATAGAGGCTGAATTCGACCGCATCACAGAGCCCCTTATGCGGACGAATTCATCCACATCACAATCAAATGGTTAAATTTGAACATGTTTATCAATCAAATCTTTGACATGTAACTATCTCCATTCCAAAGCCTCTTGCATCTCCAGGGTAATTGCTGGATTAGATCAATAGACATTGTGCAGAATATGGTTAAAATGAAGCTGATAGGAAACACCACAGGAATTTTGTAAAATGTCTGTTTTGAGTGCAGTTTATTTAGGTAATTTTTGGTTCTTGCCTTATGATGACCTCGTACAGGAGAACTCCAAGTCATGCCCTTTATACAATCGAGCACAGATTTTTCTTGGAGACTCTCTTTTCTTGTTTGAGTTTGCAGCATTTTGAGGAATATGTGGAGCACTAGGATAGAGAAATAAGTCTGGGTCTGAAGAAACTTTGAGGGGACCATACTATCCACCCCTATGTGTTTGAGGTATTCGTGTTCGACTGTATTTCCTTATTTACCTCGCAAATTGAAATAAGCCTACCTCATACATTCAAAATTCAGAGTTGGTGCCTTGAAATAAGTTCTGGAGATTCTTCATAGTTGGTGTTTAAAGATTTCCTTGACATATTGCCTAGTTCGGGTGTGTCCAACTCTTGCAGATGAGTGGTCAGTTTTGTATTTGAGCCTCCCTATGAAGATCATATGTAAAACAGGGATATGTATTTCATCATAATGCTTGACACTGGACAATATAAAGCTCTTTATAGTTTAAAGTAACTCATGAGTCAAGTTTTATACCCTTGGTGGACCATATTTTGGTTCTTGGGATGATGTTTGGACCCCTTCTCCCCCCCCCCCCCCCCCCCCCCCCCCCCCCCCCNATTTCACTTTGTTGAGAGCAGACTGCTTTCATGAAAATGTTACATATGGCATTTTGTTTTTCAGACCTGCATTGTATTCAGATGTTTGGTTTTTGAATCCTATATCCTTCTATGTGAGAGGCTGATTTTGAACTGGTCTGTGTAAATTGTGATTTGGGTGTGAAGTTGAATTACTTGCATATAGAAATGTAACATAAGTGATGTATTTTTGCTTTAAACTGGCAATATCTATATTGTAAGGTGCCAGATTATGGTATTGAGTGGAGGAAATGAAATTAAATGAACAGTGCAGGGGAGAATGCAAACTTGTAGGCAAATTGTTCCTACTTCTTTCCCTCACTCCCGGATGTTCATGTACGGAAGGAAATAAGGAGATACAGAGCTGAACAGTTTTTCTATTGAGACCTTTGCCACCTTGGGGGAGGCTGGTAAAGGAATTCAAATTAGGAAAGTACAGCAGATACATTTAAAGTATTCAGTATCATTTGTTCCTCTTTTCTCCCCCGATATTCCACTACTACATGTAAATTAGTGTTGATGACCGGGAGGTTGGAAAGGTAGGAGGTGAAGCTGCATGAACGCTTTGTCCCCTGCATTGTTCTTTTGATGAAAT
Source organism: Ellobium chinense (assembly GCA_033807755.1). Classification (NCBI taxonomy): domain Eukaryota; kingdom Metazoa; phylum Mollusca; class Gastropoda; order Ellobiida; family Ellobiidae; genus Ellobium; species Ellobium chinense. The sequence continues at coordinate 32,459 of JAWQUT010001364.1, forward strand.
TCCTTTATTCAGTAGCATGTCCTGTTAACTTATTGTGTAAGCATTGATAGTTTCATGTTGAAAATGCAAAATTTGTTTTAATCTCTACATGAACCTACTTCAGCATCGCTCTTAAAGCACAATTTGTATGGATCTGGTTCAAACTGAATTTCACATGAAGAGTATATGAAACAGATCAGAATTTGGGTTTGATACAAGTGTGAAATATAAGATATTATATGTCCAGTTTCATTACAGTGATCAGCTGACAGCATGGTCAGATGTCTTCTTGAATTACTGGCATGCTTTTCACAGAACATCAAAGCATTTTACTGTCGTTATTATCTTCAGAGAGAACAGTCTTGCATATTATCAGAAATTACTGTGTTAGGTGACATCATTGTAACATCGATGAGTTGAAAAATTGCGTTAATATATCTAGGCGTTTTTTTGAGTATCATTCAAAAACACTTTTGTGATTCAGAGCTGGTTAATGTCGGAGTGTCTCAACTATTCAGATAGGATGGGAGAGAGCAAGTTTTTGTATTTCAGTCATTTTGTGAACTCATTTATGAGAGGCCAGTGCATGTTTCACCATAATGCGTGGCACTGAATAAGGCAATCAGTTATCTACAACAGGATTGTAAGTCACATTGAACACCCATGGTGGACCACATTTTGGTTCCTTAGAAATAAATCTCTAACAGGATTGGTATTGTATTAAATCTCTTGAGCCAATTGAGCATTTTAATTACAATTCAGATTATGAACAAGAGAGTCTCTGGTTAAGTGATTAGATAAGGGCTAAGGTGGATTATGAAACTGTTCCACTTAACAGAGATCTAGGAACAAGAGGTCAAAAACAGTGCAGTACTTTTTAAGTCTTATGGACATGACAAGCCACATGGGGATTCTAGCATTAGATAATGAACTTGAGGGATCATGTGACGCAAGTTTTTGTTTGAGGTGTTGTGAAAGGGCCAGTATATATTGTGCGACTGTTTACCGATCTGTCACCTATTTCAGTACTGTAATGGATCTCAGATTTTTCTTTTCCACGTCCTTCATTAAGGAAACTGCTCTTGGAATTAAAGATTATATTGAATTTCAAATTACAGCGCCTGGATAAGATACGGTTATACTGACTAGGTGGTTGAAGTCATTGCTATATTGCTGTGTATTTACTGACCTCTTCTGCTGCAATTCTGAACACGTGTATGTAATGCATGTCTTAAATGTTTTGGCTAGTATCACAAATTTGTTGGGTCTAAAAATGGACTAAATTTGCTCTGTATGCATGTATGACATTTTTTTCTTAAAGTTTGTATAATTTCTTTAAAAAAGCTCTAGTGAAACTTTTGCAGTGAATCAAAAACAGGGTATCTTATTTTAGTGAATGTAAATTTCAAACTCAGCAATTGCACTGTTCAGTCTTTAACTGTTTCACATTTCAACAAACTCAAGTCTTTCCTCTGACTGTAATGTTGAAAGGATTCTTACTGGCAATACTGGAGTTTACTTATTAAAGACAGTATATCCACAAACTAAGTATATCCACAAACTAAAGTTCCAGAATAAAGTTTTGAACAATCCCCTAATGAAGCAATCATGATAAAACAGTAAATTGTTTGTACTCTTTCCTTCCTACTAAGTTTTTTCCATACTAATGAGTTTGAATCTTCTGATGTAATACTTTTCTTTTTCTTGATTATTTATATTACATTTGTCTG
>JAWQUT010001365.1:0-12595 GCA_033807755.1 Ellobium chinense
GGGGTCAACGCCTAAAGTTTTTCACAAATGTGTTTTGAAAAAGATCACCTCAAATTCTGATTTGGTCCCCAATTTTTCATTTGGCTGGTTTTGACCGCGTGCGAATACATAGGTCTACACATTTTATTTTTTTATCTAGAAGGCTCAAATTGTACCTGAAACTTTAAAATTGGATGCTTTACTTAGATCACAGGTCATTTTACACATTTCTACACCCTAACACTGGCTGGCAGGGCCCCAAAAAAGGGGAGTTTTATATATTAGCGGATTAATTGGGGTGTACACTATGAGTGATTTGCCCTTCTAAATATGTGTCACAAACCTCCAGCGCAAACAACCAAAGGGAAACTACCAATGAATGACAATCGTGAAGTAGTGCATCCGTGATTTGTCTCCCATTTATTACTACCTTCATTTTTTATGACGTTTTTTGGACACCAATTTAGCAACAATTTATTCCTATTTTTCCTCTCTCTTTCTTTCATTCTTTTTTTCAGTCTCTATTTCTATCTCTAGGAACAACCAACACATCATCATCATAATAACATTATCCTAAAAACAGAAAACGGACGAGCACGTGAACACACTCCATAGACATAGACACAGACCCACAGACCCACAGACCCAGAAACCCACAGACCCACCGATACACACAGACACACAAACACATACACACGCACGCACGCACGCACGCACACGCACACACACACACACACACACACACACACACACATAATTATATATATACACACACGTGTGCACACACACACACACACACACACACACACACACACACACACACACACACACATTCAGAGGCTCACATACACACAAACACACACACAGAATTTGGTGGTTTAGGCACCGTTGTCGAGCTAAGACACAACCACCACCATTATTAGTACTACATGTATTACCTAACAGCTGTACAACAACTATCACTCGCTTGGTCAGTGTATCAGCAGCAACAAGGCTAGTGACAGTATCACCTTCACATCCTTTAACAACGTCACTGCTGACCTTGTGGATACACATAAGGTAATGAACAAAAGAATAATTAAAAAACTGAAAAAAAAAGGTGCACACATAAGCACACACGCGAGCACACACGCAGGTAGCTTGAACAGACGCACACGCTTGCACACACCCACACACTCGCACGCGCGCACACGCACACACTTGAACGCGCGCACACGTAGTGACGTACGCACGCGCTCATGCGCACACCCATGCACACACACACACAGACACACACACACACACACACACACAAACGGACACGGGCAACACGGGCATACACATGCATGCAGGCAGACGCAGACACAAGAAGTAAGATGGTTGAGAAGTCGGTCCTATTACCTATAATTTGGCAACGACGAAGTTCTGTGCGATCCTAAGGACATAATCTTAAACATCGAGAGCGAGAGAGAGACAGAGAGACAGAGAGACAGAGACAGGGAGAGATACAGAGAGAGAGACAGAGAGACAGAGAGAAACAGAAAAGAGATAGAAAGAGAGGGAGGGGGGTGGATGAATTAGTGCAAAATTTATGATCCAAGGGACATAATTGTAAACATTGAAGGTCATAATAAATAGGAAACAAATTATGAAAGCTTTAGCTTACAAATAAATATCATTTTACTGGTAGTTTCCCTTCCTCCATTGTCTGCTCCTGTCTTATTTGGATTTTTTAAATGTTATTATTTGTGTGTTCAGCGTTGCTGTTTTTCTATGAGAATATCATTACTTTTAGATCATCATCATCATGATCATCATCATTATCAGCATCATCATCATCATCATTTAAAACTGAGACAAATTAAAAGCTGAACCTTAATTCAAGGAATTTATTTTAAAAAATCTACAGAAATAAGACCGAAAATTACTTCTAAACGTTTCGACTCTAAGGCCTTTATCAAAAGAATTATAACTTCCGCAATAAAAGCAACCACATTAAGAAGAAAAAGAAAAGACAAGCAGGGAAGAGTGAGCTAAAATTCAGTTATTGATCGATTAAGTGGGGCGGTCTTAAAATAGCGGGTAAAGACAATAAGAACTGAACCTGGATCACGAGATAAGACAGTTGGTAAAGGAGTGAAATTAAGGTAAAAAGAACAGAGTTGTGTGTAAAAGGGGGGAGGGAGTATGAGGGGCTACAAGCAGTCAATAATAGTCATTAATATATATCATATGCTTGTCTTTTCTTATCATACATCATCATCATCATCATCATCGTCATCACCACTACCAGTACCACCATCACCACCACTACCACCACCACTATAACCAGAGAAAGAAGATGAGAGAAATAGTAAGTAAGTGTGTGCAGGAGTGGTGTGTGTGTGTATTAAAGAGAGAGAGAGAGAGAGAGAGAGAGAGAGAGAGAGAGTTACAGAAAGAGAGAGAGAAAGAGAAAGAGTGATTAAGTGTTTGGTGTGTGTGTGTGTGTGTGTGTGTGTGTGTGTGTGTGTGTGTGTGTATGTGTGTGTGTGTGTGTGTGTGTGTGTGTGTGTGTGTGTGTGTGTGTGTGTGTGTGTGTGTCTGTTTTTCTGTGTGTATGCGTGTGTGTGTGTGTGTGTGTGTGTGTGTACGTGCGTGTGTGTGTTTGTGTGTGTGTCTATCTGTCAGTCTGTCTGTCTGTCTGCCTGTCTGTCTGTGAGAGAGAGAAAGAGAGAGAGAGAGAGAGAGAGAGAGAGAGAGAGAGAGAGACAGGAAGTGTTGCAAAATTTATGGTCGAAGGGACATAATCGTGAACATTATAGACCGACATGGATAGGAGACAATTCCTGGGTGTACTAGCTTATGATTGTCTTTTCACTGGTTGCTTCCCATCGACCGTTTTAAGGTCTTTGACACCTATTGTTTTTTCTTCGTTTGGGCCTATTAACATTTTGTGTTATTCTAAATATACCAATGTGATTTGGGGAAATTTCTTCCATGGAGGTTATAGTGCTTCTTTCGCCCGATCTTTTAACGGGAAGAAAAAGGGGGGTCAACGCCCAAAATTTTTTCACAAATGTCTTTTGAAAAAGGTCACCTCAAATTCTGATTTGGTCCCCACTTTTTCATTTGGCTGGTTTTGACCGCGTGCGAATACATAGGCCTACAGATTTTATTTTTTTTATCTAGAAGGCTCAAATTGTACCTGAAACTTTAAAATTGAATGCTTTATTTAGATCACAGGTCATTTTACACATTTCTACACCCTAACACTGGCTGGCAGGGCCCCAAAAAAGGGGGATTTTATATATTAGCGAATTAATTGGGTTGTACACTATGAGTGATTTGCCCTTCTAATAGGTGTCACAAACCTTAACCTCTCCCCACATTTAATTATTTGCTACATATGTTTTGAGTAGTCAATAGTGATGCATTCTGTACTGTTGAAGTGTCTCTTTCTTGCTTCTTTAATGACAGAAAATGATATTTCTGTGGTGAGGTATATTTCAAGAGGGACATAGAAAATTTTCAACAGTTTGACTCACTGAGATGAATTGGATGAGGTGTTGATAGCCTTTGTTGGTTCCCTGGAGAAATATGCAACTTTCAGCTGTCAAACACATTCATTTCCCTATAAAATGGTACCAATGTTGCTGCAATATCTGTCTTAGGTCATTCTTATAGCCCCATTAAGAGTTTGATACCTCTCAAAATAGCCAATTCTCTTGATGACATACCCTATGCTACTTTAAAAGTTCCCATGAACTTACAGTTCAACCCTAAAATTTTGCCATGGTAGCCTATTTGATAGGGAAATAGTAGGGAATGATCAGAGAGGAGTGACCTGTGGGTGATTGGGAGGGAAGGGGAAAAGTGACCCCCTCTTGGCTGGTCATTGTTTCCATGTAAACACCTTGGCATGAGCAGGTAATTTTTTTGTTGACCATACTATTTGCAAGCCTTAATGATAAAATCCACTTGTAACCACACATTTAAAACCTAAAAGTGATCATTTTGGCTTTTCTTAAAGGGTGATTGTGTATTTGAATGGGGAAGAAGTTCTGGAGAAACAAAAGTTTGGTGCATCTGCCCCCCAAAAAATTAAAGAAAGTGCAGCTTTCTTTGGCAATATCATGTTAGCCTATGGGTTGGGCTGAGAAGGGGTGGGGTGGTGATTTTTCTTAAGGGTAGGGGTGGGGTGGGCTGGGTGGGGGTTGGGGTTGATGGTGGGGCTGAGGGTGGAAGTAGGGAAGGAAGAGGAACAAATGGCATATTACATTTTTAAAAACTTGGCCAAATTTGGTGAGGAAGTTTAAAAGACTGTCCAGATAGCTTAGATGACCCCCCTCGACCGCCATGATGTAAACAGTGTGTTTCTAAGTGGAAACATGCCAGGTACTAGCTGCCTATTAAGGTCTTTGACACCTGTTGTTTTTTCTTCTTTTGGGCCTATTAACATTTTGTGTTATTCTAAATACACCACTGTGATTTGGGGAAATTTCTTCCATGGAGGTTAAAGTACTTCTTTTGCCCGATCTTTTAACGGGAAGAAAAAGGGGGGTCAACGCCCAAAATTTTTCACAAATGTGTTTTGAAAAAGGTCACCTCAAATTCTGATTTGGTCCCTAATTTTTCATTTGGCTGGTTTTGACCGCGTGCGAATACATAGGCCTACACATTTTATTTCATTTTTATCTAGAAGGCTCAAATTGTATCTGAAACTTTAAAATTGGATGTTTTATTTAGATCACAGGTCATTTTACACATTTCTACACCCTAACACTGGCTGGCAGGGCCCCAAAAAAGAGGGATTTTACAGATTAGCGTATTAATTGGGTTGTACACTATGAGTGATTTGCCCTTCTAATAGTTGTCACAAACCTAGACGGTTCTTCTGGTCATCGGCACCTATGGTGTTTGTTGTTGTTGTTTTTTGAGGCCCTCTAAATGATTTTTCAATTGTGCTTTGATTTTGGCCTCTGTTTTCCCAAAGTCAAAGACGTTAAAAAACTTCTAATGCTGTATTGCTTTTAATAGGAAGAAAAATATAGGAGAGCACCCAATTATTTGCACAAATCTTCTTTAAATGCACTTTCTGACATGGTGCCTAATTTTCTGAAAAGCTGATTTTTAGGGTTTGGCAGATTCGATCCTATAAGCTTCGAATCTGGATTCGATTGCAGAACTAGGATTCGTGGATCTGAAACTGAATTCGAAGCCCGAGGGGAGGGGAAATATTTCTAGAATTTCCACTTGTACATGTTCATCTTAATAAAGCTAAAGGTTTACATCTGTACACGTTAACACTTAGCATGACGGGATTGGTGACAGTAAGAGAGAATCACGACACTGGATGGGGGATTCGCTTATGATGCAGTGGGGGTGATGACATCTCTGTAATGAGTGCAGACCAGGTGCGTTTGCAACCGGCCGACCCCATCCTCTTAATAAGTAAGTTGTATTTGTAAAACGAAGAGATAAAGCCTGACACTGGCGTATTCTGGCTTCCACGTGACGGTTACATTTAGTGTCCTTCAATCCTTACATGTATATGATTGATTATAAACTTAAAACATTTTGTGGTCTGGTGTCTGTGTTCAAATTCCACAGCCATCTTACTCATTCCTGCCCCACTTCCTCCCGACTAAACGCAGGTAAGATCGCCCCTCTCACCCCTCCCTCCCTTACACCGCGGGCAGCTCGACACGACACAACCTGTCCCTCTTCATCCCTTACCCCTGCACCTCCTCCCGCCTGCGAAAGTGAGGCCTGACCCTAGTATTCTACATCCGTCCACTTCACCCCTTCCCCCAGCAACTTCCTCCTTGCGAGTCGGGGCCAGATTACTACGCTTCACCACTAGCTCTTTTTCATCTCAATTTCAAGCAAAAACAGTTGAAAAAAATTACAATTTTTATTTCCCCCAAATCAAAAGGGTTCTTCGTAGTGCCTGGATCTCAGACGTGAATTATTAAAAAATCCAAAAACTCATTTTAATTTAGAAGGTATTTTTAGACTTCAGAAAAGCATCCTTAGAAAGGTTGGAGATTTCTCGCCTATCCCTCTAAACTTGACTCTATTCGCACAGTAACATGCTCGCAAACTAGATCTTCTCTAATGACACTGATGTCAGAATGGCCTTAGACCCAAATGTAACTCAGCCAAAGGGTAAAAAAAAAAAAAACTATCTATGCGATGTAGCTTTCACTGAGGAGCACTATTTACTTGCTTTCCGACTGAAAGAGTTTCCGATCTATTCAGAATTATTGTCGACGCCCTCTATTCAAATGCATGCTTGGGCAAGAAAAAATATAAAAATTCAGGAATGCAGTCTTTTTCTTGAGAAAGCATGTCTCTTCATACATACAGATGAAAAAGGCTGCACTTAATTCCTTTCTACCATACTGAATAGAGCAGAAGTCAAAGCGGACAATACATGAATACTGCATCGTGCAAATCGTCTACCAATTGAAATTGCATGTAAATGTTAATAGCTGAATTGAATAAGTGCATCTAAAAGGGTCTGAATAATCATATTTCAATTCGTCCTTTTCATTCTTATATATCTGAGATCCCAGATTTGCGAGGTTAGTGGTATACAAAGAGAGGCTGAACTCTCTTTTCATAGCGGGAGAGAACCAGAACAATAAAGGTGAAGATTACAGCTGCATGGACTATTTGACCTGCTTCGACCTTGAGAAGAAAAACCTATTCATTGCGATATCCGCTGCCCTCTTTGATTCTGTATATTTGACGTGCAGAATTGCTCCCACAAGCGCTAAGCACGACTGTTTTGTTTTTGTTTTGTGCAAGTGGTGACGTTAATCAAACAGTATCTCAATCCAGATTTTACACAATTACCTAAGACACGTTTATATTAAATGGTGTATGTGAATGTTATTGACGATTGACAATAAAAAGAAGAAATACATTAATAAAGAGCAAATGCATTGATCGGAAGCAAAGTGCAGAGCTGAAGGCACCAACAGCAGGTTTACAGTTCATAAGATCTTGAGCTGAAAAAAGGTGCAGGGCCTCCTACAATCGAGAGAGAGGGAGAGAGAGAGAGAAAGAGAGAGAGAGAGAGAGAGAGAGAGAGAGAATATGAATGAATGAATAGCAGTAATTTTCTCTGAGAAATTGTGCTTTCAATTCATTTCGTAATCATAGTATTAACATTTTTTTTGGAAAAGGGGAGGGGGTGGCGGAGATTCAAATTACACATCGCGGGTAATCGGTTGTTTTGGGGTTGTTTTTTTTTGTGAGAGCGGTCACAAATCTAGCCAAGAAAATGACGCAAACAAGAAATTTGGCCTAAGATTCTCTATTTCACCATTAGTATAAGTATTCAGTGCAGGGTCCTCGAAAACGTGGGGCCCGTAGTATCCTCGAAGTGCCGATAACAGCCGTCTTATTATCGTGAATTCCCTATTAGATTTGCTTACAGAATATTATCAGACTTTCAGATTTTAATGAAAGACCACTCTCACATCAGATTAACTTTGTTTTAAGTAGCAAAAGTCAGTTACCGCCTTGAAATAGATGTCCACTGATTTCTCTGTCAATATTCCACTGCCTTCGACGCCGTACCAGTTACCGCGTACTACTGCCGGACCGAATGCGGCGGTTTTGCCACCGGTATAGATTTTTCCAGCAAGGCAGGGTAAAATGACTTCACGAAAAGCCATTTATTATCTTCACTTGAGGGGAAATCGCGCCTCGAAAATTATTGGGAATAAAATGATGAAATTCAATGCGTAAAATACAGAGCTTTATTTTCTTCAATTGTAAACTTATATTTTTAAACAATTGTTTTGCTCCCATACCGTGTGGAGGGAAATAGGAAAAAAATAGCGTCTCATTTTTGGGGAAAAGCACAGACCAGAGTGGCAATATGGAGATGCGGCCTGCTGCTTTAGCGATGTTAGAAAAGGGTATCATTCTTAATTATTCCCCCTCAAAGAAAGTCATATAACTTTACTGAAAGTCAGATTAGGTACTTTTGTTTTTCAATTTACACAATATGTTTATAAATTATTGTATTTTACTTTTCACAAAACAATAAAATGTCACCGTTGTTACATCGCCACTTTCAGTGGGCAAGAATGTCCAGTGCGGTCTTGGTAAATTGATAATGTAACCCTCTAAATCATTTCGTTTTCTGAATTATTCTGCTGGAAGAACAGATGAAACATCGTCTGCTATCGTAATCCAAAGAAAATCACTATAAATTTTGAGAGAAACTAGTTGCAAACGGATGTCGGTGGTTACTGACACGAGCCGATTACTGGCACTAGAGGATATAATTATGTTACTTTAGCTGTCAAGTTTCTCCGACACTGGCATAATACAGCACTGATTGACCAATTGGCTGCGTTTGAATATGGCATTTTGCAAGGGAAACACTACAGTTACTGTGGGAGAGAGAAAAGTGAGAAGAGTAGATCTGGCAGTGAGAAGCACATCTTTTGAAAGAAAGGAAGTAATTTCGACGAGGAGGAGAGAAGAAAGAAAGAAAGAAAGAAAGAAAGAAAGAAAGAAAGAAAGAAAGAAAGAAAGAAAATGGTAGATTTCTAACACAGTCAGAGAGAGCATGATTACTTGTTATGTTGGAACAATGTCCAGATTGCATCTCAACCTTTCCTTAAATCTGCAAGTATTAGCTGAAAGATATTACACTATATATATGTATTAAAAGGGTTTATTTCACTTTTTTGAACTGAATTTGACTTTGTTATAATTATGAATTTCCACTGTAGATCTGCCGGCTGTCGCCTGCGACTTAGTGCCCATCTTCATGGAGTAATTTTCTTTTCTGATGAACTGAACTGAGCTTGATCTGATCTTACCAAAATTCAAGGTGAACTGAGCTGATCTAAAGAAAACACCATTAAAATTTGTCTTGAACTGAGCTCAACTTGATCTAAGGGCATTTCACCCTTAGTGAACTGATCTTGAACTGAACTGACTTTTTTGGTGAACTTACCAAACGCTGACCTAAATAGTAGGAAATCAACAATTTGGTTCACGAATTATCTGTTGCTTATTCTTAGGTATGTGGTTACAATATGAATAGAGCCATATGTGATCAAGAGACCGATGTACAGTATAAACATTAACGAACCTGCGCAGTAAAATAATATATTCCCAGATTCAAGTGCTTTTGCAATTATATCAAACTGGTCTAAACGTTATTTAAAAATGAATTACACTGTACTATACTGTCTCTGACAAACAGGTTAGAACATGCTACTTGTGGTATAGACTAGTAAACCATAAGTATTGCAAGGGCATAAGGAAGCGTGTTTGTGCTCAGTTACGAAGGATATTTTATGTATCTATATTATCTTCTACACGAGTCTGCTCGAAGTTTTCATGGCCGTGAGGACCAATAATACGAGTTGTGCCACACAATATTAGGCATTACTACGGAGAGAGAAATGGAAATCCTACCGAGGAAGGTTTGTCCGCTTTAATGAAGTGTCTTTTGACTTGTAAGTATCCCCGAAAAACAAAAGTTCAAAAGGAGGTGGCATGACAAAGCGGAAGAAGACCTAATAATAATTTAAGAAATTATTAAGACCCTTCTTAAATGCTTTAGTGATATTTCTTAAAGAATATACTGATGATAAAATCGTGCCCAAAAAAGACCAGAAAAAAAAATTCTCTTGGAAACTGAAGTGGTCCATCATACAGACTAATAGGTGACCTTTATGCTGCACAACCCATACCATGACCATGGATCGCTTAATGTCTGGATCTCTGAATGTGTGGATTTCTGAATGTGATCATAGACTTCTTATATCAGAGTAAAATTCATTCAATGAAATTCATGTCCTTAAATTGGTAAAATTGTGACTAATTTAATCAAATGAATTCCTTGTAACAGAGTTTACATACGCGTTTTTTTTTTTCGTCACTTTAAAAGGAGTTATCAGGTAATCAACATAAGAAAATCAGCATTGGGGAAAAAGACTTAGGACATTGTTTTAATTTTTATTTTAAGGCATCTTTAAACAAAATGTTTAAGTCTATTTCTCTGGAGATTACATATAAAATGTTGCTTTCTCACCCACATACAGCTTCTGTGGATACCTGAACAATGAAATTAAGCATACTGGTGGCATGATGTCTGATATGTATGAAAGCCTTACGCCATCATTACTTGTTAATATTGCGGTAAATAAATCCTAACTGACCTAAAAATGTCAGAAAAATTGCAGCAGAATTTGGGACAGTATCCTTTCATCATAATATTAAATTTATGTCTTATCCAAAAAGAAGTCAAGTTTTTTAGCCATTCATAGATTGTTTGCCTTGCTTTTCGACAATATTCTCTCTTAGGATTCACAGCTGAAGAAAATGCTACCTCTAATCGAATCCAAACAATTTCAACTACCACTACCATCAACAGCAGCAGCAGCAGCAGCTCTATAAATTGTTGACCACCAATCTTTCAACCTTTACTCATAATTCGGTATAATATATCTTATTGTTTATGTAAAATTTATTCCAATTTCATGTTTGATAAACCATGTATTCCAGTGTGCGACAAAATGATTTATCATTTAGAAATATTATTACACAAATCTTCTCGATCATAGTACGCCCTACGCACATTGTATATTATATGTACAATATAACCTTGATATACTGTGTGCTGTGGTATATGGAAAAAACACACATATTATTTAGGTATTTGTAATATCTTGATCTATTTGAATATTGAAATGATATAAAAATAATGAATCCGTGCGGGTTGACTCATACTTAATGACATGGTATACTTATTAAATTAGTATAAATATCGAGGTGCCACTGCGCAGTCCTAGACAAGACTCAGTTGTTGATTCCCTACTGTAGATACCAGACATTTTCAGCGTTCTAGATGTTTATTCTACGGCTATGTATGTGTTCACGATACGGTAAAAGACATTCTTAGATTACTTGCACATTGACAATTTCACTATCGGAACTATGTTTTATAACGGCCACGAAAACTTCGAGCAGACCTGTATAGAAGATAACACAGCCAGAGGTATACATAAAATAACATTTGTAGCTGGGAACAAACACCCATCATTATGTCATTTGCAATACTTTGCGTTTTACTGCATATGTGCCCGGTAGCCCCATGACTGGTTTACACAATGGTCACCTGAATGCCGAAGTAACTGCTTTATATCTAATAATATGTGACCTTAAGATTGACTTTCAAACAGTCGCCATAATGCTGATTAAATCGTTAGTAGATTGATGGTCATCTAAAAAAAGTTGTCCGAAAACATTGAGGAGACCACTTATTTTTTCATGTTTTTATCATGCCTTATCAAAGAAATATGATCATAAAATATGAAGCAACACACATTCACTTGCACGTTTATTCTGTGCTTTTTTGCATTACTCTACAATCGTACAATAAAGGGCTGGTAGGCTCAATGCTGATTTGCACACTGGTCACCCAATGTCTGGATTAATTGTTAAATATAGATAGATAGATAGATAGATAGATATAGATAGATAGATAGATAGATAGATAGATAGATAGATACATAGATCGATCGATCGATCGATCCATCGATCGATGGATGGATGGATGGATGGATGGACGGACGGACGGACGGACGGACGGACGGACCGACCGACCGACCAACCGACCGACCGACCGACCCACCGACAGACAGACAGACAGACAGACAGACAGACAGACAGACAGAGAGATAGATAGATAGATAGATAGATAGATAGATAGATAGATAGATAGATAGATAGATAGATAGATAGATAGATAGATAGATAGAAATTCTTTATTTCCATAAATACAATTCATATTGTACAGGCATAATATTCCAACATTATGACCTACTGGAAATAATACCATGGTGGGGACTTAACTTCATATCTTACATGGGAGAGATGAATAAAACTGGAAATCTGCTCGGCTCTAATATCATTAATACATTCTATTGTAACATCTAGATCTTTCTTTCCATATTTTATAGGATCCAAGTATTGAACTCGTACTGCAATATTTTGATGTGAACTTACATTCAGAGTTATTAATATTGAGTGTTTTAAGCCCTGTAATAAATCTTTTATGAACATTTCCCAGATTTCCAATTATCAAAACGATTATTTCACATTGGTACCCCACTGTGCTGATTTCAATAGACATTGGGAAATACTTATCAAATTTCCCTTGATAACATCTATCAATATAACTGTCATTATTATGGTACCGATATCTCAACTATCTGCGCTTTCTTGTTAATATAGTCTATAACTGTAATGTCTGGACGTGTATTTCTGGTGACAAAGGATGTCGCATTTGACCCGAACATTGATGGTTTGATGGGCGTGTCTTTTAATATTTCTTTGTTCTTGCTGAAAGCACTAATTTTCCTTTCAATGATGTCAGTTAGTCTGTTGTGCCTTTGTTGGTACATCCCGCTGAATTTCGTACATCCATTTAATGCATGGCATACTGTCTCTGAAGGATGATTGCACAACTTACATGTCTTAGTATTATGTAGTAGGGTAGTACAGGGACAGCAGAGTCTCTACTTCAAGAATTTGTAGTCGACCACGTGTGACAGATAGATAGATAGATAGATAGATAGATAGATAGATAGATAGATAGATAGATAGATAGATA
>JAWQUT010001365.1:18654-29074 GCA_033807755.1 Ellobium chinense
AAAAAAGGAGGATTTTATATATTAGCGGATTAATGGGTTGTACACTATGAGTGATTTACCCTTCTAATAGGTGTCACAAACCTCAAGATAATGTGGACGTGTGGTGGCTATTCCACTTGAGATAGGACTAATCCTGCTGTAGCTGTTCCCTTTCCTGCCTGGAAGTCTAAGTTCCTTGAACAAGATCCTTAGCAGCACTGGAGGAATCCCATTATTCCCCACACATTTTCATCTTTTCATGTGCGACCAGTTCAAAATCTGTGTTCTTACAACTGCAGTTGATTTAGGCGTCTTATTCAGAGGAACTGATTGAAAAGATACCTTTCTGACTGATGTGCACTTTAACTGTTACAGATATTAAGATGCATTCTCGTTGTAACTCTGCTTGGATTGTTAAAACTATCACGTAGCTCCTAGAAATTGTATTTGAAAGTTAGTTGGCCTGTCTGACTTGACGTCAATTAGATTAGACTGGTGAAACTATAATCCAGCCATGACTATTATTACATGTCAACGTTATCTTCCTAATTAGATTAGTTGATTACAGTCCACTCCTGCACGGATGGGGCAAAGGTGCTTTGTAACTATTATCGATCTTTTGGAATTGAACTTAATTTTCTGGCAGCGATTTAATGATTTTCGTGTTTTAGTTCTTGTTAGCGAAATGCTGCGTTAATGTACTCAGTGAAAAGCTGCGTTAATGTTCTCAATGAAATTCTGCTTTAATATTCTCAGTGAAATGCTGCTTCAAGTAATGATAGGTCTTAGAAAACACGAACTATTTTCTATGCCTCAATTTGTTGTCGATATGCATGCGAATATGATTTGTAACTATATCATCATGGCTGATTGTCCTGTGAGAACGACGCCCCATCCCCTTCAAGAAAACAAAAAAAAAAAGGACGCAGACAGATCAGGAATAACGGTGACTGATCTTTTTTAATGTAGTCTCATATTATAAAGACTTCGTTTCCTTAACTATTGCGCTTTGGCATGTCTACCATTAGGTTCACATATTATGTTGACTGGTTTTCGTTGCTGTCAATAATACATAATCAGTAATCAGTAATCAGTGCTGACTGGGACACAACATCACTTCTTAACTTAGCTGCTCCGGTGAAAAAAATGCTTATGAGGTGTTGTTATATTTCACAATAACTACACTATCCTGTGCCATTATTGTAATTACGTGGTACTGCAACGTCAATTTCTATCATACCTCAAAGGGTTTGTCAACTTACTACCGTACTGAACTACTTGGGTCCCCACGATCTTATTTGTTAAATTTCCTTTATACTACAACATGTTTCATAGAACAATGAGCATGATATGATGGCGTTGCTGCTGCAGATGCTGCTGCTGCTACTGATGATGATAAATGCATTCACAAGTTACCTTAGCTGAAGGGGTTTCCCATGTTGAGGTAAATGACACGCTGATGCTTAACCGTGATCTTCTGTGTAGGTTTGTAATGAGTGGTTTGTGTAGGATTACATTGAGGTGTTGTCCTCTCGATGTTTTGAGCAACTGTCACAGTCACTGGAAATTCCTTGTCACCAAATCAACATCTCCTGGCACATGTACCTTCATAATAATTATATAGAAGAAAACTGTTCACGACAGAGAAATACAGAACATAATAGTATTAAGTTATTATTATGGAACAAGAAATATTTCACTGAAGTCTTCTAGAACTGGTAAGGATGGTATTACGATTAAATTGCTGTGATGGTATTCTATGGTAATAGTGGTAGTAGGCAGTAGCAGTGGTGATATGAAGTACATTATGATAGTCAAGAAATTGGTCGTGGCTGTGTAGTCTATTTCCTGACAACTGTGGTCTACACTAATCATTAAGTATTACTTACAACACGGTGGCGAGATCCATATGAAACAAGTATTAGAGTCATGATCTCAAGCTTATTTAAACTAACTTACTTCACAACATTCACAGCTGAATGTATGAAGATGCCAGTAGCACCTGGCCTAAATATATGCAATTTTAACTACAAAATCTGAAAACTGGCCATGGCGAGGGGAGAAGGGGTTGGATTTTAATTTCAAAGGCTTAGATGGGTGCAAATACGTGGGTAGACTCAGAATAGGTGAGGTTTAGTCACTCAAGTATAGAATTTGTGGTTGTTGCTAGGTGGGTAAGGTTACCCTGTTTACTAAGTGAAAAGGCCTAAAATATTAGGTTGTCTGCTTCACTGCCTCAGTTATCAAAAGCTAACTGTTTCAGGTGCATTTTTCTTTGTGTCAAAATTTGGAGGAAAAGCTAAACAACATGATTGGAAAGTATTTTGACACGACTCCCCAGGATAAGTTAATGAGAGGTGTAAAACCTAATAGAGCCAATAGTGAAAAAAAACATTGGCAATTTCATACCTTAAGAAAGAAGTACCCGGACACATAGTAAACTGCTAAAACTGTTCTAAATCTTTTTCCCCATCTTCTTTCCAGTTCCAGTCAGCTGTGCAATTGGAATGCAGGGCTTCAGTTTGAACAGGGGGTAGCAGCTTCCATTTTCGTGACAAAAAGTGGCAAATTGCAGGGAAAAGCTGTTCTGATCTCCGTTCCAGCATTTGTCGCGAGAGGCTCAGAATGACTGGACTAGACTAGAGGTAAATTGACCAGTTAGCACTTTTTTTTCAGTTGAAATTGTTTGTGTACATCTAGTTTTACTACCCAGTCCCCTCCCCCCAAAATTAATCTCCTGCCAAGCCCTGCCCCACCCCNCCAAGCCATGCCCACCCTCCTTTTATAGTTTACCCTTACCTTACCCACCCCCCTTCATCCCAAGTGAAACAATGTACCCAGATCTAAACTGAACTCCATTAGTGTAACTTCATTGACACTAGTGCTAGTATAACTATTAGATCTACTCTCCCCCCTACCCCTACCCCCTAGTACTCCACCCCATTCCCAAACCACTAGCCCAACTTAACATTTGTCCTTTGTCATTGAAGTTAAGAGTTTAGTTTTTTATTCTGTATATTTAATTCTGCCTTAGTTTTAAAGAAATGTTTCTCATCTATCATGAAGCCTTCATTTTCTTACCAATTTATTGAATGGGGTTGTATTACAAATATGATCATAATTCATGACTGGCTTTAAGTAGAGATCTGAAATTTTGCAGTTAGATGTAGAATTGGTATAGGAATGTAGCAGTGCCAGTTGAATACAATCACTTGACCACTTCTACTATTTAGGTATGAAGATGCCAATAGCACCATGACTAAAAATATGCAATTTTAAATAGTCCCTATAAAATCAGAAAACTGACCATGGGGAGGGGGGAAGGGGTTGGATTTTAATTTCAAAGGCTTAGATAGGTGCAAATACATGGGTAGACTCAGAATAGGTAAGGTTTAGTCACCCAAGTATAAAATTTGTGGTTGTTGCTAGGTGGGTAAGGTTACCCTGTTTACTGAGTGAAAAGGCCTAAAATATTAGGTTGTCTGCTTCACTGCCTAAGTTATCAAAAGCTAACTAGTTCAGGTGCATTTTTCTTTGTGTCAAAATTTGGAGGAAGAGCTAAACAACATGTTTGGAACGTATTTTGACACGGAACCCCAGGATAAGTTAATGAGAGGTGTAAAACCGAATATAGCCAACAGTGAATACAACATTGGCATCTTCATACCTGTACAGAAATCCCCGCGGGCATAGGAAGGAAGCATGTGCTATTTATAATAAGAAACAAATTCAGATTGGAAAAACACGATTGCCAGTGACCTCTCATAGGTGTGTCTGTATAGTAAAGGAAGAAAGAGAGAGAAGTTGTCAAGTTCCGAGTGGTGGATCGTCGTTAAGTACACACCGTGCAGTGCAGGGTAAAATGTAGTCCAATATGAAATCAACAACAACAACAACAATTTAACAATCAATACAACTGCAATCAAATATTGCTCTTTCAATCTCCCTTACCCTCCCTTACACACACACACACACACACACACACACACACACACACACACACACACACACACACACACACACACANCACACACACACACACACAGAGAGAGAGAGAGAGAGAGAGAGAGGTACACACAATCTCTTATCACACGTACACGAGCCGACATAGTGAGGGAGGACGTTACATCGATCGTGCACTTTTTGATACCAACATACCACTTTTATGACAGGTTCCTTATGCCAAGTGATAACGAAAATGAGGTGGGCCCACCTTGGCAGAACCCTCCTGTGGCTGGTAATCGTCCGTAATGATCCTTCTTTGTTTATGTAAAATACGAGTTTTCAACCCCTTGGCGTTCTGTAAAATCAGAATCGCTTAATGTAATGATCATTTTTTTTAAAAGAGCATAGCAAGACCTTTCCATTGACGTGCAACACGTGATATCTCTGATGGCTAGACGAGGCACTATGACGGACTGAACTTTTCAGCTACCCCACTGTACAACCGCCTCTCTAACTCAGCAAAATGAATACCGCTTAACATAATGGTACTATTTTTCAAACAGGGTAAAACAAACCCTGTCCATTGACATGCAATACTTTATATCTGCGTCGACGAGGTGCGTCACAAAGGTGTATACTGAGATTTTCAACTTACACATTTTCTACTCACTCATTAGTTCAGCAAAATTAAAACCGCTCAGTTCGAAAACGGGTTAAGTCAGACGCCAATCATTCTGCCATCTTTATAAGCACATCTGTTATTACGTAAACAGGCTGGTCAGTGTTGTGACAGGATTCTGCCCCAGTGGAAATACGTTTACATTGCGCATAACACTGCAGCAAGATGCTTGCATTTACAAGATTCTAAATGTTTGAGCAAACTTATGAGGCAGACCGACATGAATCTAGCCATAGTGGTAAGATCTAGCTGTGAGCAGTGATCACCCATGTCATAACGCCCTATTACTTATTCGAGACAGGTTTACCTTCCATTTCCTCTGTTACGATTCGCTGATTGTAATGACAGAAAAAAAGCAAACCTGCAAGAATCAGAAGTCATGTCTGAGTTTTGAATGTCGGTCTGCTTTTCCAAAGTTGCACAGTCGTCCAAAATTCCATCTGCTGAATGAGATAAATCTTTTCGCCGACTCAGGATTATGATATCTATTATCAACGACACCATTGGTAAAGACATAATATTATGTGCACTTCAGGAGGGCACACCACTCATCTTTTGAAAGAAGTTAAAAAACAGATTTTGTAAATGCCATTTGATATCCCAAATCTGTTCATGCAGGCGGTCCAAATGACATTCTCTTCTTTAATTAATGCCATCGGCACCCTCATACTACTCATAGGGTGCAAACATATTCCAGTCGCTATTTTGCCCCAAAAGACATTTATTGTTTATTTTTTGCTTCAAGTCTACTGAGGGCATGTTTTTAGTCTAATTTATATCAGTAGGAGTGACATCCATTGTTTTCCACGTGCTTTGGGGCAGCCATTTTTTGTGTAGATGAGACAAAATATGTCAGCACCGACTACAAGTACACGAAGGTAAGTGCAGAATACTTATTCAGTGCGTTTTTAAGAACAAAGCAGTTTTATAAGAAGTTTATATATTAAGGATCTCAACTATCTTATCACGTAAGAAAATCCCGTAACTTTCCATTGAACTTTTGGGTCACAAAAGTGTGCACCCTGTGAGGGTGCGGGTGGCATGAGAGGGTACGTGTCAGTTTCAAGGCTGGGTTATTGTAAAGAGATAAAAGTACTTCCAGTGCAGATCTGTGTGAATGTTCTTTGGTGAATGGAATGTAGATCAGATCTAACATTGTGCTTTAATGTTGATTAGCTACACAGAGGTGGGCGGTATCGATACCACCCAATTAAGACAATCTCGTCAAATAAAAGGCAGATCTAATGTAAAATGAATGTGTAGACTGCACAGTATGCACAAATTCCTAAATGAGATACTATTACATGTGTATACTCTAATAATTGTTTGAGCCTTTGCTTTTTCTCTAAGTTTACCTAACTTGATTATCCCCTCCCCACCCCCACCCCCACCCCGCACACACTTTCTCCATCCCGGCATGCATTGATGCACATTGTGAGTAAGTGTGTGTGCCTGTGCTTCGTTTTTATCTGCATGGACTTCATTTGATGTTTTATGTCTTTTTCAGATTCACTGCCCATGAGGTCATGTCCATGTTAGAGGATGAAAACTTTGCTCACGCTGAGTTGTATTTGGTACTGCCTGGTGCTGACTCCGATGGTGACAGTGGGGAAGAGGATGGTGGTACTTTTGACAATATTGGTCCGAGTTAGTTGTGCGGAGGTTGAGTATGTGGCTCATTTAGATGACGTAACTCAGCATCGGGTTGGTGATGGTGATGGTGATGATGATGATGATGATGATGATGATGATAATGAAGAAGATGAGACTGTTCCTGATACCAGTAACACAGCCCGAGAATATCCTCGAACAAGAAAGGAAGACAGGCGTTGGAGGCTCACGGACATCCACCCTTATCTCCACATGGATGAAGAAAGATGTTCACATAGAAAGCCAGCGTTTCTGGGCCACGGCCTGAGCACGGTGGATCTTTTCTGCTTGTTCTTTGATGATGACATGACAGAATTTCTCATTGATGTGACAGTGCAATATGCACAGAGGACAATACAAGGGTGAACATAGGTGGAGTGTAGACATTGAAGAATTGAACGTGTTTGTGGCAATCCTTCTCCTTTCGGGTTATGTATCTTTGCATCGCAAGCGAATGTATTGGGAACAAACTGATGGCCGCCACATAGATGCTCCAAAGAACGCGGAAAACAAAGGATGTCACTCCTACTCCTACTGATATAAACTAGACTAAAAACATGCCCTCAGTAGACTTATTGTTGTTCTTGCTGTTGTTGATAATGTTGTTGTTGATGGTGGTGGTGGTTGTAGTGGTGGTGGTGATAATATTTGTGGTGGTAAAAGTGGATAAAATAGGTGGACGAAGATCACTACCTGAAAAGCATGAATAAAATAGTCCTGACTGTCAGGTATCCTCTCGTGCCATCGGCACCCCTCTAGGGTGCAGTCTACAAAAACCTTACTGTGCACAGGTAGTGTAAAAAACAAGTTGAAATGTCATGACAGGACTCAATTTGTCACAAAAGTGCAAAAATCACAAACATTAAGTAACTATTTCTATATGTGGGCATTAATGGGTTAAGTGAGGTCTCCAAAAATACCATTAATCCAAAATACACAGGGGTAGACATTTTTTCCCCACCAACGTCGCTTGGTGCTGGCACCTGCATCATCCTTCTAATGTTTAGTTGTCTCTAAGGAGTGCAAGCAGATCTGTGAAAGTTGGAACAAGACATGCTCGTCCATAACCTGAGATTGGTGCAGACACTGGTCAAAGCGATCATGAACAAAATAAAGTTTATGCGTATGGACAGATGAGGGGGAATGATTAGCTGACCAAAGACTCTGTGCATAAATCCATTTTTTTTCCTCAGACTGGTTACGGCTAAACGGCATTTAGTTTACCTCTTGTCGCAAGAGCGGTGCAGTTTTGAGAACGATTTTCTCAGGGGTTGCACTTTTTAACCCTCTTTTGTGGATAATTTCCATATATTTTGGACATTGTAACAATCATAGTTTTTTTTTTTCTGTGTGCCGACAGACCTGAAATCCGATATGAAAATGGGTGATTCTGACATGGTTGTGAATAAGTGTATACTCAGTATGTCTCACAGCAGTGTCAAAAGTCTTCTCCTATTATATTCTGCAGCTTTACAAGCGTAACACGTCTTGTGGTACCTGGCAGCGGTAGCAATCATATCATCAGCTGTAATCTTTGCCATACTTTTTAATTCATTGAAAGATATGAGTCATTGCCAAATAAGGATAGTGAAAATCTATCACACTCTTGCGCATTATTCAGTGTTTCTGTATCTTCCCAGAACTCCTTATCTACTTAAAATTGTATACGTCTCAAAGAAGCAAAGTTGTAGAACAGGTCACAGACTAGCCAGAAATGAAATACTATTAATAGCGCACAGTGCTCTGCAGAGTTATTGCCCTTGTTTAAACATACTAATACTGATTAAATCATTGGATGAATTCCACAGCAGTAAGTCTCATTAGGTACTGAATTCATTAAATATTAGGTAACTGTAACTTTGTTTTTACTTTCGTATTGGAATTCTCACCCAGAATCTTATGTATTCGCATGGTTTGTATTTTTAAAACATAAAACTGACGTAAAAACTTACCTAATTGTACTAAAAACGGACAGGAAACTAGAATTTTTCGCAATGATGGCTAAGACTTAGGTAACTGTCGATGTAAAGCATGAAATAGTAGGTCACGACCGACGAGCAAAAACGTTTTCCTTCTTTTTCAGGACTTTTGAAACAAATCGAACGTATTACAGCTGAGCTTACGAATCTTAAAATTTGTGCGACTTTTGACATGAAATTTGTCATACGAGTTGAACAACTAAGAGCATTGAAAAAAAAATCACCAGCAAAATTTGTCACACACTTATCTCACTCCTTTTCCCTGCGCGTAAATGTATTTTAATCATTTGCACTGTATATTTTAACGGTACAGTGGAATTCTAAATGGTATACCCTCATTTGTGATAGATTTCAGGAGAGAACTTTACAGCGTCTTTATACATTCAAATGCAAAAATTTCTTAATTTTGGTTCCTAACTTGCCAATTTTGAAGAGCAAAAGTTGATGCGACACGCCAAGTGCTAAGCTGACAAAGCACTATCAGAATCCATTCGATACTAAATAATTTCGAATGCAACTGAGTAGGATACTGAGAACCTTCAAGTTATAAATTGCGGATTGCGTTTTCAATGATATCGTAATAAACTTGATGCAAAAACATGGAAGTATTTTAACGAATCCAATAAATGAAATTTTAAACTGAACGCGCAGCTTTTATAGCACTGTTTTGGGTTGTTATCGCAACTCCTATTCGTTATCGAGAACAGAATTGCTCTCGCCCGCCCTGCAACATTACACTGTGTAGTCAGCACGAAAGTAGATTAAAAAAAAAAAACGATATGCCTCCCCTTCCCAATACCCTCCTTGGCCTATATCAGCCTCCGAAACAATTAATGACTAGCGGGCCAATGTTGTGACCTGAATTCGCTAATTAAGTGATCGCGTTTTTTTAAATCGAGGTGTAAAAAGACATATCTCTAAGAACGCAGAATAACAAAGAAAATTACAAGCAGTAACAAGAAGAAAATACCAGACCAGCATTGTGTGATTTCTAATTTAAAATAGACATTTTACTGTCATTGAACAACGCAGAACACTCGCTTTGGCTTAGAAGAGATGACAACACAGTGACTCATTCATTCCAAACGGTGTCGTTAAGATGAAGGCGCCCGTGGTATCTTTTAAGGTGGGTATTCTTTTGGCTACAATTGGAAGCAGTTATCTTTGATCTAAAGTCGTGAAATACCGTTTTGTAAACTTAGACAAAACATTTTTGGAGTATTCTAAAATAGACGTTTAGCGATCAGTTATGTTTTAAATCGCTGAACTGAAATTTCATCAACACGCCAGCCTACAAAAAGGTCCGGCCTAATGCGTGTTCCAAAAATTAAAATTCATTTTAAAAAGATATGCATGTTTACTTTATGGAGAACACTACCATATGTGAAAAGAAATATTTGGTCATTGTTTCCAGATTATTTCAACAGACCATTTGCATGGGAAGGTATTTGTTTCTCATTTAACTGTAATTAGGGTAAACACAGGAAACGTCCGCGTTTTTTCACATCTTCAAGACCCATTTTTAGGTGGTTCCAGTGGTCATACCATGACGGTCCACCTCGTTTTAGAATCAGAAAAAGATGTAGATTTTACCATGTGAAGGTCAATTTGGTATCACAAAGTGCACGATTTGCACGCAAACATGTCATAAGCGGCCGGACTAACAGGAGACGATGTGATGTTTGGGGCTATCGGAGTTTGTGGACGCAAATTGATGATTGCAGGGGCCTAATTGATCATTTTTTTATATAAATGGACTATCAGAATAATATTGATAGCAGAGTATAGGATCTGCCAGTTTATTTGATTTAGGCCGATTTTTATAAATTTCTCGTCAAAATAATACAGTACACATATAATAACACTATATATTTCACTCTTTTACCTTTCCTAAACTACCATATATAGGCCTACATACACATGCACTCCCCTTCCCGCTCCCAAACCACATGCACACAACTTCACCCCCATACCCTCTTCCAAACCACAAACACACACGAACAGTCCTCCCTCCCTTCTCCCATACCACACACACACAACTACACCTCCCTTTCCAAACCACATGCACACAACACATACATTTCCACTCCCCCCCCCCNCCCCCCCCTCCCCGAGCCACATACATTACATACACTCCTCCCCCTCCCCCCAACCTTTTTCCGAATCACATGCACTCTCCCCCCTCCTG
>JAWQUT010001366.1:6230-24550 GCA_033807755.1 Ellobium chinense
GGCGTAGCGTCCATGTAATCTATGAATCTGAGATTACCAGTTCATAATAGCCATTATATATTCATTATATAGTTTCCATCTAATACAATTTTACTAATGCTAAGTGCTTTCTAAAATGTTCAAATACCTTCATCGTTTTACATGTATACCACTTGCGTACCATTTACAAGCGTTGGCGTACAATCTTGTCAACACTACTTAAGTTTTTTGCAGTACTAATCTGTGACCCGGTACTCGTCTCGCAGATTCTCCAGCCCCATACGCACAGTGTATTGCATTCGAAGGAAACGTCAATAGAAAAACCATTTAAAAAAAGAGGTCAGTAATCTGAGAGAAAAATTTGATTATCCTCTACGCAGACTGCATTCCCATCCCACTCCCCCCATTTTTTTTTTTTACGTGCCGCGAACGAGGTCAAGAACTCAGTTGCCAGTTTTTTTATCAAACGGGAGCCAAATCACAACCGAAAAAGAACCAAAATATAGCACCGAACAGCGGCCTGGGTCAAGATTTGACATAAGATCAGAAAATAAAGACGACTTATGTTTGTAATGGACATTCACACACTGGTATTATACTTATCATAAACATTTCTATTTCTACAGATATTAGAGCAATGTAAGATCTGACCTATAAATGGAAACATTATTTAGATTGATCGTTAATCCGTGCTCATCTGGCGACAGAAGTACCGGTACCAAGCAGTTTGATAGAAGTACACGTAAACTAAAAGTGTTTCTAAACGAAATTAGTAACTATTGATGTACAGTCGGTTAGAGTTAAAAATGAACCAAAGAGCCAATCAGGTACTTGAGAACTACGTACTTTAAATGTAGCCAAAAATCTGATAATTGGTTCCGAGAGAACCAGATTTGGCAACTCTGTTCCAGCGTTTTTTCGTCCTTTTATTTTTCTCCCGAGGACTAGAGAAAACGGCACCGTAAACATTAAAATATTGCAGAGCTCATGATGATCACAATAGCATTAGTTCATTTTGGGAGCAAGAAAAGAGACCTCAATACCTTTTACATTAAGTGTCTCGTCCTGCTCTGTTTGATTGGTGTCAAAGCTTCTTGACGACAACTTTATTATGAGACTGTACATGATATTTTTACAGCATTTTGAATACCGTACGGTCTTGAGGGAGATTGGAAGTTTTTTTTTTTTGGTCTTATTTTTACACGAATACCGACAACAGTGCTGGCTTTAGGCGAATTTGCAATCTGCTATATCGAAACTGAGGGAGTCTTATTCAAGTCAGTTCTGTAGTCTTCGTACCGACTTTGTTAGCAGTCTGATGTAAGTGGTATGGATGCTCAATAAGATAATTTATAAAGACTGACTGTGGGAAAGAAATTTATAAACATTATGAGCAAACAAAAAATATATGTATCTATATCTTGCCCCCTCCCCCCCCNCCCCTCCTCCCCCAATGCTGGTTAGATGTAAGTGCTAGGTTACCAAAAAAATCACCCTCGCTACGCCCCTGTATATATATATATCTCACTCTTTATACTGGATAAAGCAGATCCGGTTTCACGCCTCTCTGATTTCGAATTAAGTCATAATGCACAATGTTACACCATACGATTGTTCTGTAAGCTTAAAGGCCACCGTAATGGAGTTTTTTGAAGTACTTCCTGCAGTTGTGGCAACCATTTACGTCACTTTCAGTAACTAGGGATGCGAAGTTAATCCTGGCGTTTCTTTATTTATTACAGGACCGTATATCCAGCATCAAAATAGTGGAAACATAGAGGGTTAAGACCGTAGAAGAGGCAAGATTGCTGTATAAAGGATGGAGGTGGTTAATATTTTAAAAAAAAGAAAAGGAATAATTATTCCCTGGGGTCCCAATTAGGTCGTAGGTCTGTCTGTTTTGCCGGTGTGGTATGCTAGAATGTCTCCCATGCTAAAATGTGCTTAACTGATCCCCTACATGCCATATTGTTCCCTCCCCCCTCCCCCGCACCCCTTTTATTGTCAAATATTGACCTAAAAGGGCAAACTAGGCGCAAAATTAGATTTTATCACCTTTTTTTTTACATATTCAGTCTCCAATTGCATCCTTCTTCCATATATACCCAAAAATATCATATCATAATCATCCACATTTAATGCACTAATCATACTTGCCTACATGGAAATAAAGCGGTCAGAGAAAGATAAAAACAGTTCGCAGTATCCGTGTTACAGGTCGGTAGAGATATAATTATCATGAATACTATGACAAGCCTCAGAAATAGCACAAGAATGTTAGCTGTACATACATTATCACTCGTGTGTGTGTGTGTGTGTGTGTGTGTGTGTGTGTGTGTGTGTGTGTGTGTGTGTGTGTGTGTGTGTGTGTGTGTGTGTGTGTGTGNGTGCAAACCCATTGCAGAATGTAATGGTATATTCATTAATTATGACTAAACGAAGTCTCATGATTATTTGAGATGTTTATTTTCAGTGGCATAAATATAATCGCTTGAATGCTCTAAATATTTATGACTATTCATTCAATATTGAGTCTAACAGATGCTTGCATATCTTTTGAATTAGGTTAAAAATTGAAGATCTATCCTAACCGTACTACGAATGGGAGAAAAAAGTAAATACTTCGGTCTGTAAAGTGTTGTTTTTATTATTTGAATAGGTTATGTACCTTTGCCTTCAAGCTAAACCTTGGCTTTTTTAAAGAGGATTACCTTGTTTGTATGTGTGTGTGTGTGTGTGTGTGTGTGTGTGTGTGTGTGTGTGTGTGTGTGTATGCGCACGCGCACGTGCGTGTATGTATGTGTGTGAAAATGTGTGTTTGTGTTTGTATTCGCGAATGGGTGTAATGGTGTCATTTATGTATTTGGATGAATGTAATGTGTTATTGTCACATGCTGTGAGAGCAAATCTCCAGTAATTGGATAATGCAGTTATATCTTATTTTTTATCTTATCTTATCTTATCTTATCTTATCAAGGCTTCCACGTATAGAAGTATAGTCGGGTCTGGATTTCTCAATATTAGTGGGAGTGGTGGATGTTGACCTACATCAAAGTACAGCATCCTGAATCATCCGCTCATTGTTTCTCGTTTGGTGCCTTTATGTCGCTATCCAACAATGTCTTGAAAAAACAAGAAACAGCTGTCAACTCTGTGTCGGTCTGCAGGAACCTGGACGATTTTAATATTACATAATTTAGATCTCTGTGCATTATAACAGATTAGGATCAACATATTTATGTGTGAAATACACTCTTTATATACCTTTGTAGGTAAAATGAACAAAAGTGTGCAGATGCAGGAAAAATGATGTGTTTAAAACAACGGAGGCAAAGAGCTGTATTAGGCTTGACTGTCAAATTTTACCTGCTCGCAGGATTCTAACAACAGTCTTTAAGCTCTTTTTATTACAGAGCAAATCAACAGATTTTATGTCAAACACCCTTCACATGCTCACACGCTGTATAATATTGAATGTACGAAGGTGAATAGATGCAGAAATACATGGTAGGGGGACTGTTTGGCATNAAGAGGCATTCTAGCATGTGAGTGACATATGCTAGTTTGTCTCCCCATTTCACACTGTTCTTGGGAGAAAAATTATTAAAAACGACCTTCTAATTTTCCTATGCGAGGTATTGTGTACAGACATTGTCAGTAGCACTCATGATTAAAATACTGTTGTTGATCATGATCACACTTTGTTGACAGGGGGGTCCAAACAAAAAAAAAAGTTATTTCTGTCCACTTCAACGCTGTTCACATCTTTATGTAAAGATATGTACACGATTTTCATTATAACTGATTCCATATTGCTTTTTTAAAATAGTTTCATGATGTCAGTGTCATCTAAAAGCCAGATTCAACTTCCCAGGCTATTCTGTAAGATAGCTGGAAAATTATCGTTGTCGAAAGAGGGCAAAGTCTGAGTTAACGCCTGAATATACAATGTGTGTTGCCATGTAATACTTGTGTACATGCTTGAATTTGCTATAGGTTCCAAACTGTGAATGAATTAGTGATGTTTATACTTACTGGTGGTAAACAAGCTTTGGGATTGGAAAACTGGGCTTGGAAGTCTATTTTTTTTTAAAGTGCGGGGTGAGTAATAAAAGAAGAAATTATACTATACTGAAAGAAGAATGAAGATTGAAAGCTCAATTTAATATTTAATAACCTGCTGAAAGTTTAGGACCGGCAATCATAAGCTGCCAGCGGAAACGGGACGTTACTTAAATATTGAATATCAGACTAGAATTAGTGAATTTTGTATATGAGATCTGTAGGTGATAAATTCCATTATGTATTATGTTGTCCTAAATTTGCAAAGGAGCGCAAATATTTATTACCAGAAAGTTGTCACAAAAACCCAAACGTGCCTAAATTCTTAAATTTACTAAAACCGCATGATACACAAGTTTTGCACTGAGTCAGTAGATTAATAATATCATCATTATGAAGACCTTTAGATAGTATTAACTTATTTCGATTGTTTGCTAAATATATATAAGAAAAAGTGTCCTCTGGGGATTAGTGCTGGTTTGTTCATTTTCATCCGCCATTATCATTGTTATTTGTTTATGCTCTTGTTTATTGTTTTGTTTCTAGTAACAATTTTTTTATCCTCACATGTCATGTTGTCATGAGCTATTAAACTTTCCTTCTTGAATCTTCAGCCATGGGGTGAGTTGTGTTGAAAACGTGAAGGTTAGGATCTGTGGGCGAGGGCGAAAGTATGTGAGCGGGAAAGAGGGAGAGAGAATGAGAAGAGCTAGGCAGAGCAGAGCGAAAGAGAGAGAGTAGATGAATGGGGGTGCTTGAAGGATGCTGAAGGAAGAAGCTGGAGGACATGAATGAAGATGCATGCCTGATGTCTCATAATTGTGTAATGTACTATGTAAATTGAATGCTTTTGGCCTAGTGCCTATAATAAACTAAACTGAACTGAAACTGAAACTGAACTGTTAAGGCCTCGGTCGGCCTAATTTAGCCGGTATTTAGCATGTATACACTGTGTCTTTTATTTTAGCGAAAATACAAACATAGCACATATGTGTGGCGGCATAGGGAAACAGGGCAAATAGCATAACGGAGATACCGGCAAATTTTGGGTCATAGGTGAACTGTCTTGCAATTTTAGATTATTGCATACTAATAGTCTTTGTCTATTTTCGAATCTACGGAGGAGGTATGGTGCACGAATTGAATCGAAGATTTTTTTTTTTTTTTGAAAGATTGTAAAGATTAATTTTGTGAAGCGATCCTATGACTTTTAAGTACACTGCAAATTTTAAAGCCCGATTTCTCAAAATTGGGACTTTGGGAATGACATCATTAAAAGTACCATACCTCAATTATTTTTAAAGATGTTTCGAAAATTTAAAGTTATCCATAATCAGTAATAAATTCCCGTTTCAATGATACCAAATACTCTATATTCATGAAATTGCACTTGTGCCTTGTTCCCCATACCGCCACGCAAATACTATGAAATATATACTGAATCAGATGTTATTACTTGTGACATGTGGACAAGCTGATTCGTTGTTTTTGGTTTTTTTTTCTATTTTTATGGAAAAGACATTCATTCATTTGACTGGTGTGATGGATAGAAGAACGGACGAAAGAAAGGAAGGAAAGAAAGCAGGAAGGAAGGAAGAGAGAACGAACGAATGGATGGATGGATGGATGGATGGATGGATGGATGGATGGATGGATGGATGGATGGATGGATGGATGGATGAAGTAATTCGTCATCAATTTTCTTTCATGTGTTTATTTGTTAATTGGGCGAAATACGATTAAATGTACACATAAACTGTGAGCCCAGTTGTTTTTTTTCTTCCAGAGGAAATCGTGACATTATTTGTATTTGAGAATAGTGTTCTCAACTACAGCACTGTAAGCACTTCAAAGTCTGTAGATCTGGGGCCGTATACCCAATGCCGTCGAACTTCGTGTGCTGGTGGTAACTACATTAAAAACCCCTTAAAATACCAATGACGTTTCTTTAAGTTACCACCAGAAAAGTCAAGACAGTATTGCACATACAGTCCATAGCCTGGCCATTAGACTTCGAACCACATGCAACAACTTTCTTACTGTTTTCATGAAAAGCAGAGAGAAAAGTGTCAATCCTACGGCCGGCCGTATTCATAATCCTTATTATATTATTTAGCACACTGTGGTAACCACAGAAAACTTACTATAGTTAACGCAGTACGTTAATTAATGCAAGAATTTTTCATACAGCCACTGTATACGTAACGAACATAACAAAGGACACACACACTTGTTACAACGGCAACAACTTGGGTTGTTTTTACCGAAAACTTCCTTGATCTTTATTCCTGAAATTTCTAGGATACAGTAATTATGCTGGAAGTTTGAAAAGGTTTGATTGTTATAGGTATCATTTTTTTTCCTAACATGGATCTTCCGCGGGTTTGCTTGTTGTGATGTCTTTGATTTTTTTTTTTTGCATAGCGTCATGAACAAATAATGCTGGCCTTTTTAAGCCTCTGCTAGTAATTTAATCGGTCCAGGATTGCACCGACAGGTAGGACACCCATTCTTGTCCAAGACGTTTCCATAGATGCAATGGATGGCACACACTGGTGGACATTCGAATATGGGCCTGGGTTTACATCTGCATGTGGGGCATCCGTTGGCGTCCAGAACGTTTCCGTACTGGCAAGCGATTGCGCACACAGGTGGACATACTAGACGTGGCTTGCATATGCAGGTGGGACATCCATTGGCGTCTACACCATGCTCTACTCCATGCAGACATCCCGTTGGACACCTGTTGAGTCTGGAGCACTGGCACTGACAGGTTGGACAACCATTGGCGTCTTTCTTGTACACAGCGCAAAGGATACGGCGTAATGGACAGTCAAGTCGAGGGCAGATGGGAAATGGTGTGAGATCCACACATTGGCAACCTATTTGCACCTTAGGTGGTAAGCAGGCGATAGCACACGTGACAGGTAGATCTGCGGCAACAGCTGTGAGTAAACAGGTAAAAAAAGAGAGAAGTTAATAATTTTTTAATACTACATGTTTCTGAGCACAGGATGAAGTAATATTGTTTGGACCTCATGAAATTAAATTTCAGTAGGAAAGTTCATAGCTTGAAGTTTGGGAATAGTGACTATAGACTGGTTCTAGAAGTTCCAAACTGTGGCATTACAACGAGATGGGTAGTTTTTTTGAAGTACAAGTATACAAGGCTTCGAGATTGGGAAACCACGATGGCAGCGCCAATACATTACCTTTGTTTATCAAACTTTCATAGTTATAAATATAAAAACAGCAAAGCTTTACTATTTTAAGTGCGTCTTGCCTGACATCACAACTCCACCGTAGTTCATTAAAACCTTCCGATTCCACCACTGACCTTTCCGACTCATAATGTAGGCAATGGGAGAAAAGCTCTATTGTAATTTTCAACAACGATGACGTATAATTACTTTACCAAGTCGTTTACATTAGCGGCGCATTTTTTGCAGTATGCTATCCAAAAAAGTCAATGAATAAAATAAGAAATTGACGTAGACGGATATATTGATAGAGAGTTGTTGGCGCTAAGTTGTTTTCTAAATGGGCAAAATTTGTTTCGTGAAAAGAGCACAGCATGTATCCACTGACGTCTAACCGAATGATCAAACGGAACATATGATGTTAAATAAAGTTATTGTAGTTGTACTAATGTCTTGTAGGTTTATGCTCGTGACATCGAATTTGGTTTTCTTTTTTAATTTGTCAGCCAGCTAGCTAGCCAGCCAGCCACCCAGCCAGCCAAGTAGCCAAGTTAGCTAACAAACTTCCCACAGATTTTCGGGTTTTTTTTTTATGAAATTGTAAGATACGATGTAGGCTCAAGTATTATCGCAGTTTATTGATCGATCGGCCTGTCCATCGATCAATGGTTTGATTGAATTACGAATGAATGGAGGGGCGAACAGTAGACAGACAAAGCAATTTATAACATCAATCCAAATTTCTACAAAATGTTGACATAGATGGGAACATTTTGATTACTGTTCCAATGGCTGGTTTTTTTTTTTCTCAGGGCTGATGTTATGTATCTTAAAATGAATCCTTGCTGAGATTTGGTTTATTACTAACACCACTATCATGAGATGACATTTGCCCGTGATATTAAAAAAACTGATGACTTTTTAGGTTCTCTTTTTTTTTTCGTTTTACAACATGTGCTTGCATATACTCATTTTAAGATTCAAAACGCTACTTTGACAGAGATTAACCACAGGACAGCATTGCTTTGGGATTCATGAACAAAAGTGTATAGCATTTATGATGATCTCGATAGCCTTTCAATAATTAACAATGGTAAAAATGTATGTACACTTTAGGGGTACTAAGTGGGCTGTGTCAAGACATAAACTAAATGAAACACGTTGCTTTGGAGATAGATTAGAGCTTTCAGTAAAATAAAATTGAACAGGTCAGTAGTGAAGAAGTTAGACCACTCTTGAGATATAAGGCGGGTTACTTCAAAAAGTTATTCCATTGAAAAGATGTGGGGAAAATAATTTCTTTGGTTTGACAGTCTACTTTCATTACTGACTGTGCTGCGTGATCCAGTTATAATGAACAAAGTTACCCTGGAACCCCGAAACGCAGGGTGTTATCTGCTAATATAGTAGCACACTATAAAAATAGAGCAGACAAATGCAAATTGTGCACCATTAGGTTCTGCATCTTCTTCCCACCATGAATCTAAAAAGTGCCCTTGATATATCCACGTGATAAAGGAAATGGCGTCTTTGCTTGTATGCAGAAGCTACTTTTTCTGAAACGCTCTTTAGCTGCTAGATCACGATATACTTTTAACAAATTTAAAGTTTCTGGTGATCCCCATCCATTCCTGGCAATTCTGTATATACCCACCACCGACCAATATGCCTTAGATTTGGAGATTTCTGTAAATACAAACAAGTGAGGCATGTACATGCTTGTGTAGAAGTTATCTTCAAGTTATAGAGAGACTGTTTTTTTGCCTCACATTTGACTCAGGGCGACGTAAGACCAATCATTTACTATATGATCTTCATACTCATTTCACATTCGCCTAGACTAAGTAATTTTGTGAGGCTTTGAGAACTTTAGCGCTCTCAACCTGTTGCTAAATCAAAAACATTGGGGCAGATGACGTTTAGCTTCTAAAATTAGGTATTTTCAGCTCCATCACGTGACCTAGGAAATATTGCTCACACGTTGGTTTGTTTACACGCTCTGCTCATATATGATTACTCGGCATTTATCAAAATAGCCTAGCAATCACTAGATCACGTGGTGTAACTGACCCGTCTGAAAATACCTCATTGGAATATGATAAGATGTCAAACCTTTATATTTAATTTAAGAGAAAATAATGAGATAAATGTAAGACCACAGTAATAACAACAACTCAAATTATCCACACACAAAAAGAAATACTTAGACGATTGTCGAATCAACATGACGATATCCCTAAACAAGACAGTCTACTTACCAGCTTGTGTGCATGAAAGGAAGGCTGCCAGGGCAAAAGTTAGAACGCTAAGGACTGCGGCCTTATGCTCCATGATTCAAGGCTGGAAAAAAACACCTTCTCTTCTAAATTCTCAGCTTCGCAATGTGCTATACCGACACTGGTGGCTTACTTTTATATTGTAGCTCATCGTGTCTAGAGTCTACCCACACCTTGTTGACCCTGAAAAGATGAATTTATTATTAATTAATGCGACGTAGACGACTCTAGAGTACAAGGATGTTTTCAGCGCATTGTGTCCGCATCAAGGAACTGATGCGTAACCTTGTCCTCTCATTGGTCAGAAAACAGAGGTGGAAAAGATTCGCTAGCTTGTCTCTATATTTATTTTATATGACACGCTCTTTATCCTGGAGAGGACATATCCGTTTTCATGCTCCACTGAATTTGAATTATGTCACAATTCACGTGTATGATAATTACCTCATAAGATTAATCTTTAAGCTTAAGCGACTATTATAATAGATTTTTAAGTCGCCTACATCCTGTTCTTTTGATGACTGTTTATGTCATTGGGGATGATTAGGGATGCAAAAATTAACCTTGAAGGCTTCTTATTAAAAGACTGTTTGCCCACATCAGAATAGTGGGATACATGGTCGTTTAAAATAAAACTCCAGAATTCGAGAGTTAGGGCTATGTCAAAGCAACGTTCTTGTATGCGGGTGGAGGAGATTAAATTTTAATAGTTCAAATTTAATTCTAAGCTTTTATTAGGCCATAGGCTAACACCCATTATTTCACAATATAATATTACATGAATACAATGCACATGCAAATCCCTTATTCACTCTTATTCTCCTCGTCTACCACATTCTCATCTAGATCTAGTCTAGCTGACACTTACACGTTCCAGATATTAATGATGTTATCATTCACTCTCTCATATTACACTTTTGTCTCTACTACCCCCCCCCTCCCCTTTCCAGAAGATTCAGCCCCTTCCCTCGCCCCTCCCCCTTTTTTCTTTTCTTTAATTTCTTACCAGACTGCACCCATTTCAGCTCAAATTTCTGAAATGTGTTGTTTTGTTGTTTTTTTTTTCAAAATTCCAAAACATAAATTACTCAGTCTTTGTATGTCGTCATTCCATTTAATAAGAAGAAAATAAATAATTACTGCTTGGGGGCTTTGTTAGGCTGGAGCTCTCTCTGTTTTTAACACAAGGTGGCTGTGAGATGGAATGCTTGTCTGTTTCCTGGATATCGAATCCTGTTACTGGCGGATTTACATGGTCAAATTAGTTGTGGGGTTTTAACAGGCACTCTCCTGTCCGAAGTTTAACAGGGTTTCATGCCTTATCTCTGAGGATGTTGCTATAGCCGTTTGTGAACAGTGGCGTTAAAATCTATGTCAACTGTTTTATAATCAATTACATTACTCGATTAGCCCATCATTATTCATTTGTGCTCAGTGTCGGAAAGACGAGGTTTGACATTATAGATACTGCAGAGAAAACGAAGAGCAAGTTGACCCGATGCAAAATTAAAGAAAGCCACTGCTCAACCCTTGTGTATTTTAGTGCACTCATACTTGTCCAATAAAAGAGTGACGCCTAGCTACAAGCCTTGCCTCTCTTTGCCTAACCCAAAGAAAAGAATATTAGCGTCACTAATATTTCAGTATAAGTGCTGTAACATACGAAGGCTGAGTATCTCGACTAAGGAGATCGACCAAGCGGATCTTTCTCTCATGCTTCATTATTATCTACTCGGAGTCTAAAAATCGAGCCTCAGGATTGGTTCTTATCTGTGTGTGTGTGTGTGTGTTTTTTTGAGTTGTTCATGTTAATAGCTGTGATCGTGCCAGGAGTTACAAATTATCATCAAAAGTTCATAGTTGCGCCCTCTTTATAAACAGAATAGCACCAGTGATACTAAATGCATGATTATCTGCAATATGAAAATACGACTTTTATCTACCTCGTAGGGAAATTTGTTTAGAATGTCATACAGTGTTATACATCTCATTTATAATGCAAACACACAGAACAATGCACATCAAATATGAAAATACATTACATTACAAATGAAATAAGCTTACCTAATAAAGTCCTTGTCTGTCGCTTGCGGTGCCGCGCCCTGGTCCCCCAAGCTCCAAAGTCAGGTATTCATGTACACCTGAGTCGAGTGGGAAAACGAAAGTGACGTGTCTTTCCCAAGCACATTACAACATAAGCCTCCCGGCCTGCGAGTCCAACACACAAACCTTAGACTTGACGGTCTCCTTTTTCTGAGTACGACTCACAAACCACAGGTCCACGCTGCCTCCCCTTTTTTTTCTTTTGCGCACCTCAGCATGTCTTGGTGTGTTCCAACTTTGAGAGAGGATGCCGTGTACAACCCGTTTGATAAGCGACGTGTCATGCATAAATAACCAGGAAATAGAAGCACAAGTTCCGTGACAGACTCAAAACTTCAACTGATGAACATCGAGAAATATGATTTTCTGATGTTTAAGAAACATCAACTTCCATTGGGCGATACATCTCTTACTTTCTGGTCGATTGGGAACACAACCTTTGAAATGAAATCAAGATAACCCCGAATTTACTGACTGAATGCTGCCATTTGAAACATTTATTTTCAGTGTCCATACAAAGCTTATAATTCCGCGTTGAACTATAATAATATTCATGCACATACTTAATCTTTCTGAGGTATATTCTCATTGTATCACGCTAAGAGACAGCCTTTTTCCTTAGTCCCACGTAACTTATTCTTAAGACATAGATACTGAAAACTCCTCTGTGAGCCTATGCATTAATGTATCCTGGATACAAGTGTGAACTCTAGTTGTGAAGTAACAACTGTACTTTGAGATAAAGTTTTCCTAAGATCATAAACCACGACAGCAACAAATGCACTTTTCTCATCCTGGTGCGCAGTTTTGTATGCAAAAAATACAGAATTAGAAGAGGCAAGTGCGGTCCACAGTAATGCACTAAAATACACAATGGTTGAGCAGTGGCTCTCTCATCGGGTCAACTTGCTCTTCATTTTCTCTGTAGTATGTATAATGTCAAACCACGTCATTCCGACGTTGAGCACAAGAATAATGATGAGCTAATTGAGTAATGTTATTGATTATTTTCATTAAATTCCACAGTAACCGGATTACTTTTTCATAACTCGATTACTGCAAACCTTGGCAAGAAATTAGCAAACTGCGAGGAAAACAAGCTTGCAAAACACGTTATTCGCAGACAAAACATTCTTTCCCCGCTTCCCAGTCCTTGCTCTCCCGGTGTCATCCACCATCTAAGTCAGATCACTTTTCATTCCCGATATCTCACCTGCCCTTCCCCACTCAGAAAATATTCACTGTCATGAGTAGATGTGATTACCTGTAGCTAGTAATCAGTAATCGCTATTACTACAAAATCGAGGTATCGCCCAGCACTACGGTTATTAAGCCAGCAATGTCTATAATTGTTCTCGTCACAATCGCTGATGTCGATTCGTGCAGTCATTGGCAGGACAGCCCATTATAACAGTTCTGCATGTCACATTGTGTCAGTATTAATGTCGTAAATCTTCTCTCCTCCCGACGGTATCCAATGGTTCAACTCTAAAAAGAAGAAAAAAAAATGGATTTATGGATCCATCGTGGACGCGATCGCTCGTCAACGAATGAACAAAAAATTATTATGCGGAAGAAAAGATGAGATGGGGAAAGACACAAACAGAGGGAAAGGAGTAGGAAGGATTAAACTTTTATTTATATTCCTATTATTTTTTTTACCTGTTGCTGATGGGGTGTGTCTCAAACTTTGCAGGTCTTAATCCTGCGGGGTTTTAAGCAGAATCTTCTTGCGGGTCCCTCCATATTTAGGGCACGATTCAAACCCGGTTATTCTTTTAAAAAATGTCTGATATCTTCTCCCTGAATCCCGCAGTCTCCCCGCCCCCTTCTCATGATTATTATGAAAATTGAGAACCCTTACTCTGCGCATGAACCCGCCAGCCTATCCCTCTACTGTTTGAGACCCTCATGCAGTGGATATGAATGTAGATCTACATTCTCAAGATCCACGGCCGTATTCACAATGCTGTCTATCTTTGGGCGCCGACGGTATCTAGAAACCCCCAAAACATCAATGATATTGCGCGTAGTTACTACCAGCGAGCTAAGATAATAGGCAGCACTGTGCATACGACACATATAAATCTACGTTGAAATTTAGGCATTAAATTAAATCGGCAGATATTTGAGAGCTTGCTCAGTAAGGATGGGATCCCTTGCCATCGTAAGAATTATATTACCATATTTGTGTTGGTTGTTAATTTTCATCCGCCATTTTCATTCTTATAATTTGTTTATGCTGTTGTTTATTGTTTAGTTTTTAGTAACAATGTTTGGATCCTCGCATGTCATGTTGTCATGAGCTATTAAACTTTCTTTCTTGAATCTTCAGCCATGTGAAGGCCTCGGTCGGCCTAATTTAGCCAGTATTTAGCATGTATACACTGTGTCTTTTATTTTAACGAAAATACAAACATAACACATATGTGTGGCGGCATAGGGAAACAGGGCAAATAGCATAACGGAGATACCGGAAAATTTTGGGTCGTAGGCGAACTTTCTTGCAATTTTAGATTATTGCATTCTGATAATCTTTGTCTATTTTCGAATCTCTGGAGGAAGTATGGTGCACGAATTGAACCGAAGATTTTTTTTTTTTTGAAAGATTATAGAGATTAATTTTGTGAAGCAATCCTATGACTTTTAAGTACAATGCCAATTTTAAAGCCCGATTTCTCAAAATTGGGGCTTTGGGGTGACATCATTAAAAGTGCCTTTACGTCAATTATTTTTAAAGATGTTTCGAAAATTTAAATTTATCCACACTCAGTAATAAATTCCCTTTTCAATGATACCAAATACTTTATATCCATGAAATTGCACTTGTGCCTTGTTCCTATGCCGCCACGCAAGTACTATGAAATATGTACTGGATCAGATGTTATTCCTTGTGACATGTGGATAAGCTAATTTGTTGTTGTTGTTGTTTTTTCATTTTTTTTTTTATAGAAAAGACACTATTATCCACCATTCATTCGTTTGCCTGGTGTGATGGACGGAATAACGAAAAGAAGGAAACAAGGAAAGAAAGCAGAAAGGAAGGAAGAAAGGGAGAACGAACGAATGGATGGATGGATGGATGGATGGATGGATGGATGGATGGATGGATGGATGGATGGATGGATGGATGGATGGATGGATGGATGGATGAAGTAATTATTCAGCAGTTTTCTTTCATATGTTTATTTCTTACTTGGCGAAATATGATTAAATGTCCACATATTGTGAACCTAGTTTTCTTTTCATTCCGTTAGATTTGTTTGTATTTGAGAACAGTGTTCTCAACTACAGCACTTTAAGCACTTCAAAGTCTGCAGGTCTAGGGTGGACATACTGGACGTGGCTTGCATTTGCAGGTGGGACATCCAACGGCGTCCAGCCCACGCTCTACTCCATGCAGACATCCCTTTGGACAGATGTTGAGTCTGGAGCACTGACACTGACAGGTTGGACAACCATTGGCGTCTTTTTTGTACACGGCGCAAGGGATGAGGCGTAATGGACAATTAAGACTAGGACAGTCGGGCTCAGTAGGTAAAAAGATGCTGGCATCCACGCATCCGCAAGCCCCGGAAGGCACCTTAGGTGGTGAGCAGGCGATAAAACATGAGATAGGTGGTAGATCAAAACTGGAATTTGCGGCAACAGCTGTCGATGAAAAGATAACCAGAGTAAAGTTAATAGAATAGTAATACTAACTGCTACTTGTTAACATAGCACAAAGTTGTATTGTTGAAACCTCATGACCTCAGATTCAGTGGGACAAGTTAATAGTTTCGAGTTTTTGAAAAAAGATGTACAGACTGGTCTCAAAATCCTGGGCCATAGCTTTGTAAAGAAAAGGCTAGTTCTTGAGGTATAGGTATGAAAGGCTCGAGATAGCGACAGAAATACTTTATCTTTTACCTAGCAATACTTTGCTCAAGTTTCGCATTACAACAATAACAACATCAATACTTTACATTTGTTTTTAACCTTTCATAGTCACACAAATAATAAAAGCCATATTTTTGCTCTATTTTCCAACTTTTCATGGTTATACAGATAACAACAATAAGGCTTTACTTTTATAAGTGCGACTTAGATGGCATCATGACCCCCAAAAGTTCGTCAAAACCTCCAGATTCCGACACTGACCTTTCCGACTTACAATGTAGGCAGTTCAAGAAAACCTCGATTGTAAATATCAGCTACAATATATTACTTTACCAAGTCATTTACATTAGCAGCTCTAGAAGCTCAGGGCCATGGCATTACAATCAGAAAGCGAGTTTTTAATGTAAGAGATTCCACATTGAGAGATAACAATAGCAATAGCGATACGTTACATTTGTCTTGCTACAGTTTCATTTTTAC
The DNA here is from genome assembly GCA_033807755.1 of Ellobium chinense. Classification (NCBI taxonomy): domain Eukaryota; kingdom Metazoa; phylum Mollusca; class Gastropoda; order Ellobiida; family Ellobiidae; genus Ellobium; species Ellobium chinense. The sequence goes on from JAWQUT010001366.1 coordinate 22,210, forward strand.
GACAATAACAGCAGCAATGTTTTAATTTAATTAATGCGTCTTGTCTGGCTCACCACTAGTCACGGGCTCACCGAAGTCCATCAAAACATTCAAATTCCGATATCCACATACTGATGCATAAAGATGGTAGTGGGGGAAAACCTTGATTGTAGCTGTCAAATCTAACATCTTGCTTTCACCAAGTGTTATACCTCAGCAGCGTCTTTGGCAAGATCTATCTTTTTCCTAAAGTAATAGTACTGAGCAGACACTTGCGCATAGTGTGAAAAATAGTGCTAAAAGCTTGCACCGACTGGTGATGCAGAAAATTTGACTAGGGAGATGGGAAGATGTGGAAACCGCAGAGTAAAGTAAAACTGAAGTACAAATAAACAATACGATGGCACTCGGTTAAGCCAAAACTAGGTTATCCGATACACTTATTTCGAAATTGATTTAACTGATCTTGAACTGAAACTTTATTTAACTGATTGTTAAATTCGTTATTAAATTGCCTGCTAGCTAGCCTGATTATTTGTGAGTATTCATGAACTGAGTTAGCGAAATGGGCATTTACGATTTATACATTTTGTCATTAAGGCGAAAGCAATAATTTATTTTATTTATTTACAGACAACCCGTTAAAATTGGGGGCAGACATGTCATTGTCCGTCATCGTCTGCCATCAACGTCCGTCATCATCAGTCGCTGTCCATGTCTCCTAATAAAATTAGTTTTGGAAAATCGGGAGAATGACATGAACGTTTCAAATATTTGGGGATTTGTTAAAAGTTCTTTTTGTAAGAAATTAATCATTTTAACTCGTTCCTCATTTAAAAAGGGGCATAAAAGAACGGAATGGTATATATCCTCGACATCACATCTGCACATTTTACATATATCAGATTCACTCATATGTCTTTTGTATAAATCTTGTTCTTGGCCAAGCGTGTTTGATCTGACACGAAACTTTAGGGATTTAACATAACATTTAAGACCAATGATAAGACAAGACTCAAGCTGGATATTAGGTTTTATTACTGTCACTGTCCATGATTGTCCGTTATCGTTCGTCATCATCAGCATCGCCCGTCTTCATCCGTCATCGTCATCGTCCGTCATCGTTCGCCATCATCGATCGCTGTCCATCATCACCCGTCATCATCTGTCATCACCCGTTATTGTCCGCCATCACCCGTCATCAGCTGTCATCATCCGTTATTATCCGTCATCACCCGTCAACATCCGTGATCATCCAACATCATCGTCCGTCATCATTCGTGATCATCCATCATCATCCGTCTTCCTTATCATCCGTCATCGTCCATCATCATCCGTCATCGTCCATCATCATCCGTCATCGTCCGTCATCATCCGTAATCGTCCGCCATTACCCGTCATCATCCGGCATCATTAGTCAAAAAGTAATCCGGCAGAAAACCTCAAAATGTCTAGAGAATGTCAGTCCCAAACTATTGCAAATCTTTCCACCGACCAATACGCCTTAGATTTGAAGTGTAAATACAACTGAGTGAGAGAGGGAAAGTTTTATGTAGAGATTCTCTTCTTCTTATTATTATTATTATTAATATTATAAAATGTTTCATGCCAAGGTTTTGAGAGTTTTTATATATTTTTAATACAATATCATTATTATTGTTGTTGTTGTTGTTGTTGTTGTTGTTGCTGTAACAGAGAGAATCATTATCTCATTATTGATTCAAGATGACGCATTCTAAGACAAATGCACAAATGCCCTCTAAATTTACAGTGATAGTAACCACAGGTAACATCATTGATGTTTTAGGGAGTTTCCTCTAGTTAACGTCAGACCACAAAGTGAGACAGCATTGTGGATATAAACCCTAATACTAATGTCTATTCCTAAGGAGAGAATCTACTTACCAAGCTGTACATACGAACCCAAGACTGCCAGAATCAGAACGCCAAGTACTGAGACCTTATGGTCCATATTTCAAAGCTGAAAAGAGACGTTCTCTTACGTGATTGCACGACTTCTGCTTTTGTTGTGAGTGCAGTGTGCTGTGCTTACTCTGATCATGAAGCATTATTTTTATACTGTAGCTCATCACGTCCAGAATCTGCGCTTTTGAAGTGATTATTTTTTATTATTGATTAGTATGACTATATTATCAGACGTCGAATACAAGGATGTTTTTAGTGCGCCTTGAACCCATCCCGGAACTGATGCCTGATGCATAACCCTGTCTTTTCACTGGTCAGCAAAAAGATTTATAAAAATCTATTCCCTAACACCTTTGTCTCTCTTTGTCTCTCTGTCTCTCTCTCTCTCTCTCTCTCTGTCTGCCTTCTCTCTCTCTCTCTCTCTCTCTCTCTCTCT